>JAQZBX010015167.1:0-15393 GCA_029593785.1 Cabassous unicinctus
AAAAAAAAAATGGAAACAATGATTCTCTGTCCTCTCAGAAATGGAAGCAAAATTGTAGAATTAAGACGTTTACATGGATCTTGTTGTTTCTGATGGTCCCCAAATTGCCTCATTTAGAAAGGTAGAAAACAAAATGCCTGTGTTTCTTCAGTTTCCAGGAACGGAATCTGGCAGCTGGTTCACTGTTGTCTTCTAGAGTTTGAAGCAAGAAAAATTACAACCAAAGTGGTGTCAATTTGCTCTATTTATCTTGGGAATTAACTTTAAAGCTTAATTTTCAGAGACAGTGACCTCTAAACTCATGAAAATCCCCAAAGAATTACAAGAGCAGACTACTAGAGTGGAACGTGAATGTCATGCTGGGGTGAATGGGCCTGTGCAACGCCTGAAGGAAAACACTTTGAGTAAGAAGGATGGAGTTGACCCCCACAGGCTTCTGTACTTTATTTCTCAACACTCACATGTGGGTCCTAACTTATCACTTGTCCGATCCACGCTTCTGCCTAGACGCTGGTCGGAGAATTTCCGGTGGATGTGCCTTGCCACCGAATGTTGAGGGATCATTGAAATGAGCTGAGCTGGGGTCTACATGACCTGGTTCAGCCCCTGAAGGCCCCTCAGGAGATGGTGCAGGGACCCAGGGATGGGTCGGTGAAGTTCTGCTCATGTAGGAAAGCTCCTGGGCAGGGTTTTGTCTGGAAACTTCCCCTCAATCTGGCAGAATTTGGAACAAATGTTTGGTGAAACTATACACTATCAAATTAATAGAACAAATAAGTCATAAAACAAAAATGCAAGCATACAGCTCTTAAAGTCTACTTTATGGAAGTAGTACTCAGTGGAGTAACTACCCCTATCCCACGCCCACCCTGACCCAGCCGAATCTATTCTTTTTTTTTTTTTTCTTTTTTTTCCCCCGGAGATGGCTCCCTCCTCTCTCTGCTCGTTGTCTGTGCTCACTGGGTCAGCTCACCTTCTTTAGGAGGCACCAGGAACCAAACCAGGACCTCCCATGTGGGAGGTGGGTGGGCAACTGCTTAAGCCACATTTGCTCTCCCTGGATCTATTCTGCACATATTTAACTTAAAAAAAAAAAAAAAAGAGGAGGAGAAGAAAATCATTTGAGCAAATAACATCCAGACCTCTACTGTGGTCAGTGGTAAACCCAGATACTCAAGAGATAACATCACTGTTGTAATGAGGTTAACAGTGAACATCCAGGAGAGACATCAGCACTTGGGAACAGATTTTTCTACATACAAAAAACTTTGTTGACTGGCCCCACCCTAAATCATTGCCTTGTAATTAAGGAGTCAGTCAGAACAAAAACCATAATGCTGAACTAGATTACTTACTAGTATAAAATCCCCTGTCCTGGAATCTGTTGGCTCAAGTTAAGAGCTGAGAACAATGGCTAAGTACGCTTTCTTTTACTTTAAAAAGTAGACCTCATTAATTGATTTAGCCTTGACTAATGAATGGTCCTCTCTCTGGGTAGGTTGTTGCCTTTTAACAAAGTTTCAAAACTTGAGGACGGACTTTAATGGAATGATTTAGTAGGTGGAGATTTGCACTTGGCGAAACAATCAATCCTGATGTGTTTTAGTCTGCCAAAGGGCTGCCGATGCAGAGTACCAGAAATGGGTTGGCGTTTATAAAATGGATTTATGTGGGGTAAAAGCTTACAGTTCCAAGGCTATGAAAAGTCCAAACCGAGGCACCATCAGAGATGGTTTCTCACCAGTCATTTGCCCCATGGTAAAGATGGCCGCTGATCTCTACCGAGGTGTCTGTCTGCCTTTCCATGCAGAATCTACCGTTTCTCGGGGCCCAGTTGCCAGAGCTCAGCTGTCAGTTATCAGGCATAGGTCTTGTTCCTTCTTGAGCTGTTCTGTGGGCCCAGCCCTTTGGGAACTTCATGCTTAAGTGATCCTCTAGTCCTCTCTCACATGGCCAGATCAAATATGGCAGAGCTTCCTTTTCCTGTGTCTGTGTCTCTGTGTCTCTGGGTTTACATGAGAACCAGGAAGGGGGCGGAGACTCAACTTGAGTCACACCTCACTGATGTAATCCAGTCAAAATTGTTTCACACTCATAGGAATGTATTAGCTCTCTTTTGGGGATTCATAAAAGAATTTCACACTGCCACAGGGTAATCAGTAGAATGACAGATATTGCAGCCAAATCAACCTCATGCCCAGATCTCCCACTGATCTTAATGGGTCTCTAGAACAGTTAGTTCCTTTTGGAAATAATGATTAAGAGGTAGGAGTGGAAGAGGAAATTTGGAAATCATGCAGAAGTTATCTTCTCAAATTAGGAGTTAGTGAGAAGCCAATGAAAGAAGAAATAAAAGAGAAAATATAGTCAGTTTAAAAATAACTTTAGTGATTTAATACCTGAGAAAAACAAGGCAGCAGAAAGTGGTTCTGGTTGCTGAGGTTTACCTATCCTTAGTTATTCCAAAGCAACATTTTGGGTCAAGAGTTCTAAAACAGCCAATTTAAGGACCCATGAAGATTAGTTACCAGGGAGGTCTTTAAATAGCCAGATAACTTGATTCACATACAGAGAAAGTCTAGTACTGTACTACCCAGGATTAGTGGATAGATTGGAACTGGACTTTCAAAATATTCCTATAGGAACAGGTAAGCATTGGAAGCCATTATAAGTTCTTAAGGCAACAAAGCAAAATGATTAAACAGGTCTTTGAAGAAACAATCTGGCAGTAGAGGCACAGTGGCCTGGAGCAGTTCTTCCCAAATTGAATTTACATGCAAATTACCTGGGATCTTGTTAAAATTTAGATTCTTCTTCAGTAGGTCTAGAATGGAGCCTGAGATTCTGCATTTCTAACCCGCCACCTGTTGAGACCAATGCTGCTGGTCCTCCAACCTCATTTTGAAAAGCAAAGTACTAGAAGACAGCTGAAGCTAGATTTCAGGAGCGAGGAAGCTCTCAGTATGGTACAGCAGGCTGCTGGGATCAAGTCGACCTGTTTTCCTGGAGCCAAATTCCAGCTTGAATCAAAGTGAGGCTGTGAGGCAAAACAGAAAGTGCCCTCACCTGAAATCAGAAGTCCAAGCTCTGTGCAAACTAGCTGTGGAAAAGTCAACTAGCTTGAGGACATTACTTTCCCCCTTGAGCCACACATAAAATAAGAGGATTGAATTATATCATCTCTAATATATTTTCTCATTCCTCTAACCCCCAGCACATAGAATAAGGTCAGACCAACTTAGGTGGCCTTTTCTAACTCTGTAGGTTATTAGTTACTGTATTTTAAAGAATCAGCCTGAGTATTTTACGTCCCTTTGGTATGTTAGCTGTAAAACACACATGGCCTTCCTATCCATCGATTGTATACATTACTATTTAGACATGTAATTATACCCTATAAGGGGAAAATACATTTTTATGCGGGGGATTGATACAAGAAAATGCTATTGTATACAGACTGAAAAACATTATACTTTATTTTTAAAATACTATAAGGGCTGGTGTAAACAAGTCATAGCTTACAGATGTGTGTAAGAGCTGCACAAATTGTGCACATTTACTATTTGGAGGGAAATAACTTCGTTTTAAAAATTGGACTATATGTTCTTTTCCTTTATAGCAGGGTGGGGAGCCAAAGGAATCGAATTACAGGATAGAATATAAAATATCTCCTTTAAGGAAATAAATGTGTAATAGGAACTATCTCAGGCATGGCATTCCCCTGGGACTCGTGTAAATGTGTATAAGAATGTCCTCAGTGTCACTCCAGATGTTTCTGCAGGGAAGGAATCCTTATCCTTGCACATTGGCATTAACACCCTGCTTGTAACCTCCTTGCTTAGCTTGAAGACTGACCCCAGGTGAGATTGGGGAGCCACAGGCCCTTCTGCTCCCACCCTATCCTCTCCCTCTACACCTGGAAGGTTATGTTGCTAAGTATACTCCAGGTCCTGGAGGGGAGAATTTAACACAGGATGAGACTCAGAAGCAAAGTTAAACCACCAGGCAGAGAGGTCAGGTCAGGACAACTTGAAATGGTAATTCAGTCTCTCCACACTTATCTTTGGAGGTTGTCCTTGGGCTCCAGCTGAGGCCCTGCTGTGTGGGGGGTCTGCTTGCAGTTTTGACTATGCCCTCAGGGTAACCAGAGCTGCACATTTCTTCTGCATCCTCTGGCTGTGGAGGCTCTAAGAAGGCAGTTCTGTGCTTCCACGTTTGTCCACCAAGCCTTTTCCACTTTTTCAATACAGGGTCTTTTTCAATACAGGGACTTTTCCACTAGTGCGTACTGCCTCATTTCTCATCCCATCTTCCAAGGGAAGCTGAATGCTTCTATAGAAGACCACTCGCTCAGCCCACCTGACACCCCAGGATGTGTCCCACAAAGGGAGTGCTGCTACATGGTATGAGTGGCATTTCCCACAATCCACAGCTTCCCCAGCCAGGTTCCTGACACCTCTTCTCTCCCAGCATGACACACCTCCCCACTCCAAGCAGAAAGTCACATACCAGGAGCCACGAGGAAGACTGAACAAGAAAGAGGAAAATGATGGCAATATGCTCAGGGGTTCCAAGGCAGAACCCTAATCCTGCCACCTCATATAATGCTTAAAACACTTAAAAAAGCAGCAAAGAGGAATGACCATGTGTTTTGGTTTGCTAAGGCTGCCAAAAGCAATACACCACAAATGGGTTGGCTTAACAATGGGTATTTATTAGCTAACAAGCTTACAATTTTGAGGCTGAGAAAACTATCCAAATCAAGGCCTGATCAGGTGCTTTCTCCTCAGGA
Organism: Cabassous unicinctus; assembly: GCA_029593785.1. Lineage (NCBI taxonomy): Eukaryota > Metazoa > Chordata > Mammalia > Cingulata > Chlamyphoridae > Cabassous > Cabassous unicinctus. The sequence goes on from JAQZBX010015167.1 coordinate 4,793, forward strand.
GACGGGCTGCCAGTTAGGGCAAGGCACATGGTGGCGTCTGCTGGTGTCTCCCTTCTCTTCCCGGTTTCCTTGCTTTTGGCTTCTGGCTTAGGTGGCTTTCTCTTAGCTCCTGTGGCTTTCTCTGATTATGGTGCTAACATCTATGAAATAGCAAATATAAAGAACTGAGCAGCAGGCCTAGACATCCTGTGGGAGAGACTGCTGGTTGTTTCCCAAATTTCCATTCTCCTCTTCTGTAATAGTAGAATGCTGAGCTTTAGCTGAGCACATGGCATCCCAGAGAAAAGACTACATTTTCCAGTCTCGGTGTAGCTAGGCATGGCTATGTGATTAAGTTCTGGTTTCCAGGGGGTCTCTTTAAAGAGAAGGGGCATGACCTTCTTCACGCCTTCCTCCTTCCGGCTGGCTGGACCATAAAGTGAGACATGTCTTGAGGTGCAGCAACAAGATAGAAGCACCAGGACCTGATAATCACAAGTCAGCCACCATATTGACTCTAGCTTGCCTGTTTATGTAAGAAACTTCTCTTTGTTTAAACCCATGTTATTTTGGATTTTCTGATACTCGGGGCTCTCTTGTATTCTAACTAATACAGCATCCTTCCCCTTAAGGCCTCATATATCAATGACATTCCAGAATTAATTGCATCATTTTTTCTTAGGAGAATGCCATGCAAAATTAAAACTTTGAAGCCTACATATTCATCATAGGTCTACTCTATGTATTCTCTAATTGCAATAAAATAAAACCACCGAGTATAATGGAATATAATACACAGTACAGTATTCTTACTTTCCAGTAAACAATGAAAATAGAGACAATTTCTGCTGACGTAAGTCTTAATGTCAAAGCAGATGACTAACTTTTTCTTTAAAAAACACTTGTTGCAGTGACTTAATTGGTAGACCTTTGATAACTAGATGCCAGGCACCATGTCACATTTCTTCCCTTCAGTCTCCACTCCAAGACCTTGTAGGAATGAAATGAATAATTATGTGCTGACAAGGTCACTTCATGCTTATGGGTGAGAGAGAATCAATCATAACTATTCACAGTATCAATATACATCCATGTCAGTTAAGCCTTCATTTGCCAATTCAAAAACTGAGGGTCCCACAGGTGGCACAACTTGCCCAAGAGAATAGAGCTATTAATTGGGGACCTTGGCTCCAGATTTTTCTGATTCTTAGTGTATCACAATTGCTTATTTACTTGTCTACCTTTCCACAACTGCATGGCTCCTTATTCACTGTTGTATCCCCAACACCCACCACAGAGGCTACCATACTGAACATCCTCAATAAATATATGTTGAATGAATTAACAAACCCAAAATCCAACTCTGCCATTGCTCCCTTGTTCTGCAAGGTACAGGCCAATGATTTTGATATATTCCAGGTCACTCCCAGACCATATGGTCTGTCAAGAGAATGTGGTCAAAGATGAGACAGAGGGGAGCAGGGCTTGTGAACACACCCATATGACACACTCGTGCTCTCCACCATGCTCTCCTGGGTCTGGGCGGGCCCACCACGTAGGGCATTTGGGTGTGTGCCTCATGGCCTGGGAGACAACTTGCACTTTGTGTACTTTTCCAGGGAAAAGAAAGGGCAACGGTGCTCTTGCACATGTTAGAAATGCTGCTGCTGGGTATCTTGACATCATAGCATCCACCCAGTCGGATTCCTGGAGGCAGGCCCACTTGCCAGGCATGGACAGAGAAGGGTGTAGGAGGAGAAGACATGAGGAAATGGAGTGTGTGGCTGAGACATGCCGTGAAACCAAGCATTATAACAGAGCATAGGGTAGGAGTGGAATGGGGTCTCTCAGCCTCTCAGTGCAGTGTGGCTCCAGATCTATTGTAATTGTCTGTGTTTGGGGCTTGAAGGCAAGGAAGGATAATAATAGAGCTCTTCATGTCTTATAAGACCTGGGTTCTTTGAAGCTGGGGTCTGAGCTTGATCTTATTCCAAATTCTCCCAAGAAACAATGAGGATGGGGACAGATGCTACTTACTTTATCTCCCATCCCTCCAGCAAGGGGGACAGAGAAAGAAGAGATTTTCTTTTTTTTTCCCTTCTGTGGCTTCTTACAGAGTCAGGAGGTGAGAACACATTTGAGTGAGCTATGGTCACCAATCACCAGGAATCTACCACTAAATTATCAACCTGGCATGATGGAAATAACATTATTATAAAATGTTGTCATGATATTAAGGTCTTCCAGTTGGAAAACCAAATGTTAAGCCTGAGCTGGCATTCATTTTCCAATAAATGAGCTGGCTAATACACTGACTTTTTCTCCTCAACTTGTAAAATGTAAGAGAAAGTTCAAAAAAAAAGTTTTGAAGACTGCTATTAAGTACAAATACTTTAACAATTTAACAAAACCTGGGAAGCCAACCTTAAAATTTCACATTCTTTGCCATCACCCCCACCCCAAGTCAGAACAAACTTCAGGATCTCAAACAATAATTCAATTGCTTAGTACCTGGTACATAGTAGACACTCAAAAATATTTGTTGACAAGGGATTGCACGAGCCTTATGAATTGGCACTGTTTTTAGAGAGTTGGCTGACTTGGACTGGGTTCAAGAATAGTGTATTAATCCTCTGGGGAATATTCACAGGCAAACAGCTACGGGGATATACATTTTCCTTTGTTAAAACTTGTATCTTGGCATTTCCTAACTAAGTGCTTGCTGCTTTGAATGTTACTATGTCAAACCATCTGCCCTGGGAAGCAAAATCCTGTTAAGAAATATGATCACTGGTTGTAAAGAGATTATCATGTTCCTGACCATTATACATTTTACATTTTGAAAATCCCCATAAGAAAAGGTCAATTTAAAATAGCAACTCTGTCAAAATGGAGCTGAGCACTTTTATAAAATTTATGACTACAGTCAATATGAAAATTCATCTTTGTGTACATTTTCAGTGGTTTCCCTGCACTAAAAGGAAACCTTTTTTTCTGAATACGAAAATAGATGACAAGAGACTTTTAGTTAGATCCGATTTTTGAGGGACTCGCCACTGGGTACAAGGCAAAGTCCCTTCTACTTGCTCTCATTGCCCACAACCAGAAAATCTGAGGGAAGCAAATGGTCCAATTGGAGGCGCCTATTTGACTGAGGACAGAAATTCGACTCAAGATCTTAGAGCCAAAGTGCAGAGTGAAAGTTTAAGGAGATTGATTAGGCATAAGAAGACCAGAAAGTGCGAGTTTCACTCGGATTTTAGTTCGGGGGTAGGGGGTGGGAGTCTATTCTTGGGCTCCCAAACGAAAGGTAAGGGGATAAGACCAAATCTTAACGTGACAAATCTGTGGGGTCGAGGATCACGGCGGCAACGCCCGGGTAACACCTGGCCTCCGTGAGCTGGGCAGTTCGGTGTAACAGAACACAGGATCCCAGCGGTGGGGGCAGCGCGCGTAGAGACGGTGAGCTGAACGTGAGCTGAACGTGAGCGTCGGTTTCAGCTGTTCTGCGAGCCTCCTGCGCCGGCAGCTCCAGGGAAACAGGCTCTGCGTCAGGGTAAGAAGCCGCGCTAAGCCCTGCTCTACACATGTTCCCGCCGATTGTGACAACTTCCTCACCCACGCGCCACGCACTCCGACCGAATGGAGAGAGGGCAAGCAGGGTGTAGGCAGGGAGTGTCAGGTGTGTGTGTGGAAGTGTGTGCAGCAAACACTCAGTATCCCTAGGACGTGATGGAAATAGAGAAGAACGTCAACCTGGAGGGGACGGGAGGTGATGATCCCAAAACATCAGAAACTTCAAATGAGGTGCGAAACTTCTGCTCGATCCCTAAAAGAACATTTCCTGAAATTAAATCAAACCTACTATTAGATTATAATAATCAACAAAAAACTGGCCATGGATGGGGGATGCACTCGTATTGCTTTCTCTCCCACGCTCGTCTTCGCACATCCAGACTCAACTTCGTGCTGGGAGGGGTCGTGCCGCATTCAACTGAGTATCTTCAGCTCGTTTCGCGTTAAGTTAAATGAATGAGTGAGCAAGAGAATGAATGAATGAATGAGTGAAGGAATGACTAAACTGCTCTAGACCAGATGTTTACGCGTGCACTCTCTAGGCGGAAGGAAGAAATGGAGGGAGTTGGGGGGGAGAAAACAGACGAAGGGAAGGGGAGAGAAAGCCCGAAAGATAAATACAGGCATATACAAACGTGCATGCGCACCAGCGATTTCCCCCAAATACCAATTAGATCTGGGTCAGTGGTTCTCAAACTTCAGCGTGCCTCAGAAACGCCTGGAGAGCTCGTTCAAACACAGATTGTTGGGCCCCACTTCTGATTCAGTAGATGGGGCCGGGGAATTTGCATTTCTAACGTGTTCCAGGCGTTGCTGATGCTTATGAACCACACTTTGAGAACCGCTACTCTTAAGACGGTAACTTTGGCCCGATCCCAAAGTTCCAGAGAAACGACCCCTGCAGCTAGAGTTGGAAACTCCAAGTCATTCGAGGGTTCGACATTTTAAAACAAACCAGGGCGACCGCAGAGCAGAGCTGCTCAGCTAGCTCCAGCCAGTTCACTGCCGCGTAGGAATGAAGCTCATTGGGAATCAAGATTTTCGTTTGAATTTTCCCAATTTTAAGAGTTGGCAATTTGGTTGTTTTGTTTTTAGTGAAAAACTAAAAAAAAAAAAAGGTTTGCAGCCTCTTCGGGTCTTTTCGTAGCGCATGCTGGTCAGTCTCGCTGGGCAAGTGCGGCTGCCGGGGGAAGGACACCTGGCAGGCGTCTCGGTCTTGCTCTCCGCTGAGGTTGTCTCTAAACCTGGCCTCCTCGCGATGGACTCCGTTACAAAAAATGCCATGAATTTAAAACTGTCCTTGGATCCGGTACTTTAAGAGGTAATCCGGCAACTCCCCAGCGAAGCAACCTGCGCGAAAGCGCGGCCCATCCCCACATGCCTTGGGAGCTCGCGTGGGTGGCTGCACCCTCGAAGGATGCAGCGGGCCTCGGGGTGGCCGAGCCTGGCCCACGCCCAGCACGTGCCGGAGCCAGCCTGCCGCCGCCCCCTCCAGCTCACAGAAAACTCGTGGGACTCTGGGCGCTGGGGCGCTCTCATTTCCCTGGGCCGCCACGGCACGATGCGACTCGCTAGCGGCTGAGGGATAAGCCCGGGCGGCCTCAGATCGGCTCTGGGCCTCGCGGCTGCAGCGGACCTCACCCGGAGAAATCAAACCCGGACTGGACCCGGGCTCACGGAGGCCTCTGACCCCAGGCTTGCTCACCCCCAGCTATGGTCCATAACTTCCCCTTTGACCTTCCGGAACTGCTCCCTGGGAGCAGTGACTCCGCATCCCGCAGTGCTGGGGGCGGGAAAGCGCCCGCCACCGCCTCCCGCGGAAAGAAGCTGAGCGAGGGGCGCAAGCACTGGGAGACCGCCCATGGGCCCAATACGCTCTCCTCCTCTTCTCCCTACCCCGGTAGAAAAACCTAGAGACAAGGCCTACACGGTTGGCACGACCCCGGGGGTGTCTGGGAGGCAAGGCCCGCCGGGCGCGGGAGGCGGCCCTTAGGGCTTACGGCGTAACGCACATCCCACGCGATGCAGGCGCCTAGGGACGAGCCACTTCCCGCTCCCAAGTTTCTGGATCCATTCCCCACGGGGCTTCAGATGCTGGGGTGGGTTGAGGAATAAGTCGCGGGGAGTAAAATGGTCTTTCCGAACGCGGTCCTTTAAAAAACTCATCTTTCCTCTCCCGACCGGGCAAATGTCTTGGGCCTTGAATCAGCTAGAATCTGCGCTGACCAGCACCGCACCGCCCGCGCGCTCCCTGCGCTGGGGTCAGAACTATTGTCTTCCCCTCGTCCTGGGGCAATCAAGGCTGCCCGGAGTGGCGTTGTGGATCTGAGGTTTCCCCTTACAAGCCCGCCAGGAGAGGAATCGTTGGGAGGCGGGGGTGCCGGGGAGATACTGCGCGGGGTCCCCACAAAATCCCATGCGGTAGGCGTAGAACCGCTTATTGGCCTGACAAGAGGCCCAGGCCTTCTACCCAGCACCCCTACCGCGCACACGACCCTCTCTCCGCAGCAAAGGGGCCCGAGTCGAGGTGAAGGGAGCCGAACGGCCGGCGGGGTCGCTGACTGCAGCGCACTCACACCCGGGAGCGGGTGGCCGCAGTGGCAGCCCCCGGCGCCCGCGCCACGTAGTGAGCGGCCCGCGCCTCCAGGGGGCGCTGCGGCTCTTCCCGCTGGCTGCTGAGCTCTCACCCGCGGCTTCGCTTTCCTACCCCGTCCCAGTGTAGAACACGAACTTGGACTTCCTTTTTAAAAAAAGATAAAATTCTTAGTTTTTTGGCCCCTGTCTCCGGACTCTCAGCAGTAAGCTAAGTGGCAATGATCCTCCTCTGGGTTCCCGCCAGCCCCCTATATCCACACCGGGGCTGACGTGCTCACGCGCAGAGCAGAGCTGGGCTCCCAACTCCTCCGCGCTCCCGCGAAAGGCGGCAAATAGTGCGGGAAGTTCAAATGCAAAACGTCCCCGCCAGGCAGAGGCAAGGGAAGCCTGGAGAATAAGCAGGCGAGTCCTTAGAGGTGGTTGTAACTAGGATTTCTGGGAAAATATGGTGTTTCCAGATTTTTTTTTTAAGGGTAAAAGTTTTTAGGATGTATGCAGCTCCCGGTCAGAGTGGGAGAGGCTCGGAGTCAACTGCAGGAAAGTCTGGATCTGACACCTGCTTGCAGCTTAGGTGGCAGAGCCGCCTGGGTGGGCCGGGGGGAAGGGACCTGCGCTGCGTGCCCCGCTCCTTTTCCACCTCCTCCCCGTTTCCTCTCCCCGGCCTTCCCTTCCTCCAGGAACATAAACATGCAGCGGTTCGGGTTCGGAAGCAACTGCTCGCGGGCCCCTCGTCAATCTGTTAGCCATTTCCCTGGAAGCGTCCTTGGTGTCGAAAGCCCAAAGCTCCGAGGACAGCAGATGACCCGGTCGGCGGAAATGTCGGAGTGAACCCGCAGCGCAGCTCCCCGAGGGAGTAGCGAGAGCCGGACGACCGCGCGGAGACTCATTCCCCGGAGCGCAGCTGGGCTGCTCCGGGCTCCAGTACTTCCCTCTCCGCACACCGGGGCCCCACTGCCTCTCCGTGGGCCTGGTGTCCTGCGCTCTGCGTCACGCGTTGTCGTCCCGGAATCCGGCGGGTGAGGCTGCTCGTGGGTGGGCTTCCGCAATGTGTGCGCCCTAGCTGGCTGTCCCTGCAAGAGGCTCGCCCCGGCTGAGCGCGGAGAAACTCGAGACCCCGCGCCGGGTGGCCGGGGGACGCTCAGTGAGCAATGCCATACCGCGCTCAGAACTTCGGCTTCTCCGCGCCCGAGGCGCGCACCTGCCCACCGCGGTGGCCCAGCCTGGCGGCTGCCGACGCGCTACCAACCCACGCTGCTTCCCCCCACAGCCCGGAGCTCGCCAACCCTTCCCTACCATTCAAACCACCGCAGTGCTCGGGCCGCCGTGGCCCAGACTCCATTTTGGAACTTCGAAAGCTGGGGCGGGGGGAGGGGGGCGAGGTAAACACTTTACGGAAAAACCCCGGCTCTGGAGGTTTGCGGAAAGAGGGCGCAGCTCTTAGGTGGTTGGAAATTCTGCCTACCCCGCGGGAAAAGCAGGAGGTTCCGCACACCACGTACACACCCACAGGGCGGGAAAGGTGTGAAGCCGGCCGTTGGAGAATTTGCCTCTTCTTTGCTGAAAAGGAAAAACGAAGGAATACTCTTTAGGTCACCCCGTGAGTGTGCGTCCTGGGAATCTGAAAGAAGAGAAAGTTCCCTTCAACTCTCCCAAATTGAGAAAAGCTGCGGAAGGAATGAGGCGGTTGGAGAGAGGGGACCTCAGGCAATCCCGCAGCTGGGGCCAAGGACTGAGCGATAAAATGAAAGCACCCCCATTGAACCCACTAGCGAAAACGTTTTTGAAAAGCCCCTGAATCTGCTACTTCCATGCTGTTTGTTAAATTTACGTTGAAGCAATACTGCTGCTATTACACACTCGGGTCTTCGTTCCAAGCTCACTTTTTAATCTTTGCGGACTTAAATGGGAAAGAAAAAAGATTTGCTACCACTGACGTATGTTTTACAAAAGGAACGAAAAATTCTATCCACCTTGTTATAAATAAAATAGAAGATGTTTATCTTAGTGAAATAATTGTCTCAGCGCTTCTGCTTGGCTCTCCAATCTTTGATTAACCTTTTGACAGTTTTTAGACTTCTGCTTGTATTTGTCTACTTCCCTACACGAGTGTGATGATTTAATTGTCCTTTTGGGGTGGTTTATTAAAAATTATCTTTTGGCCGAATACTTTTGAATTGTACAATGGAGGATCTTTGCGCCTCCAAACGCGGGCTTGCAGTGGGCTAAGCCAAAGCCCCTCTGGCGACTCGTCTGGGGCGAAGAGCGTTTTGCTCGGTGTCGCTCACGCAGATCTCCTCTGAAAAGAGTCTGCTCAAAATGGGTGTTTGTCATTCCCTTTCTGTCACTCGGTCACCCGACTTCCAGAGCGGCTTAAGTGCGTCTGGACCCTCACACAAGACCAGACCTTTAGAAGAACCTGAAAAAATGTCACTGTACCTCAAATTCGATTAAATTTCCTGGTGACTGAACAATAAACTGTTGCTGGGAATGAAGAATTGAAAAGCTAGAAAAGTATTTTCTTCGATTTTTAAAATGATTGCTTTTCACCCATTCCAGATGGATTCTTTATTGTTTGCCTATGGGTCGCAGATGTCCACCCCTTTAACAAGTTGGTTAACTGCTTATGAAATGTACATTGGCTGATTAAAGCTTAAATACTGGAAGAAATTTCTCCTGGGACATTCCACATGTCTTTGCAGTAATTACGAAATTAGTCAATTGTCGCCTCTTTAAACAAACTTCGTTTTGAAAACAGCAGGCAGAAACAGACAACACATATAGTTATAAATGACCAAAAGTATGTACAAAACTATTTAAAAACAGAGGAAAAGCGCTATAAGCTGGAGAATATAATCTAGAACGGGCTGGTTTTACCCTACGAAGAAGATGGTTGTGTTAAACTCATTACGATGTGGAAATTAAGCTGGCTAGCTCGCCAAGTAAAACTACAAAATGCCCTTTGGGGTTGTTCTGCAGGGTCTTCGGGAGATAGAGGACCAATTGTTGAGTTTCTCAATAATAATAGTGAGTTTCTAAAGTGACACCGACAAGGAAGAGGGTGGGTGTTGTATTTGTGTGAGTTTTGATTTGAGTCACCTTGGGCTCCGTCTCAGTAGCAGGGAAACCTCGAGCAAACCTGCGCCTTTAAGACTCAGTTGCTATCTAAACACAAGTAAACAGAGCGGACCATTAGCGGGCGCCGGGCGCGGGGGCGGAGCCAGGGCGCTGCGGGCCTCGCGCTGCGGCAGGCGGCCCGCCCGGAGGGGAGGCGGGGCCGCTACTAAAGCCCTCGACTCCCGGCCCTGGGCAGCCTGGGGAGGGACGCAGGCGGGGACAGAGCTCGGCGCGCTCGCTGCTGAAGGGTGATGGCCCTGCGAGGCTGCGGGCTCCGACCTCACCCCGAGTCCGCGTCGAGAGGCTCGCCAAGGCACGGGGCTCCCGGCGAGCGCTGAGCGTGGTCTGCAAGCACCCCCGGTCTTTACACTTCCGCATGCACATACTCCGACAAGGGCGAGGATCCGCGCTAGCTTTCGCTGCTCGCCGACCTCCAGATCATGTCCGCAGCTCCCAGGACTCCGCGTGGAAAAGCAAGTTTGCCTCGCGTGGATCCAATGACCCTGCCAAGCTGCGCTCCTGGCTGCCTGGACCGTGTCTGAGCGGCGCTGCCCAGGCGGACCCTTCTGCCGGAGGTGAGTGTCCGCCCTGGGAAGGGGCTGCAGCCGCCCTAAGGAAGGACTGTCCGTGGTTAGTAAGGTTTGGGGGTGCAAGGGCGTTCACATTTTCGGTCCGGCGTGCCACAAGTTCAGATATTGTTGAAAGAAATCATATGGATGCAATCTGGGGCATTGTGTTTCTCACTTCTTCGGATCCCCGCTCGCGACTCCCAGCTAACACGACCACACACACACACTTCTGTATACTGTGTCTTAGTTTTGCGTCAGGTCGTTTTAGCTAAGCATTCAGCAAGGCTTCTTATAAAAGCTGACCGACGTACGCTGAGATAAAACACCTCAATCCCACGGTGTTTCTAAACGCCCCTGCACCAGAAAGCCCGGGTCCACCCGTCCCGGGACAGCCGCGGCAGCGCAGCGCGGACCGGTCGGGGCATTCGGTGCCTGCCCAGTCAGCGACGCCGAAGGCGTGTTTGAAGAGGGAGTAATAGTTCAGCCCTAGGTAATTCTCCAACCCTGTGCTGGCCGTCTGACTTTCCTCTCCTTCTTCCAGTTTTGCCTAAGGGGGCAGAAAGCAAACTCCCCCGGGAGTAGACCCTTGGATTCGTGAGAAATAGCAACACAGAAAGGAGTTGCGGTTGTAGGAAGAAGGGTGAGCAGAGTGTTTGTGGAGGGAGCCCTGGATCTGTCTGCCTACCTGTTAGCAGAGAACAAAAGAGGGCTGGCGTTTCCCGGAGCGAAACGGCGCGGACAGCTACTTTCTCTCTAAACGAACTGCAG
>JAQZBX010015167.1:15493-37921 GCA_029593785.1 Cabassous unicinctus
AAAAAAAAAAAAAAAAAAAAAAGGCCTCCTTGGATCCATTTAGACGATAGCTCTCGGATTTACGTAAAATCCTGTTGTGGCTTGGGCTGAAATTTAGCGAGCCTATTGATCCATCAGTAATTTCTCTGAGATATTAATGCACAGGATTTTAGCAAATGACCCCTGACTGTATATTGTTTTTAGATAATTCATTGTAATAACACCATTGCCAAAGAGCAAGTCTTATCAAATTACTACATACATTATTTTCTGCAATGTGTTGAAAGCTTCACTGAACTGAAATTAGTATGTACACATCTCACTTGACAGCCAGTGAACTAAATTTTACAAAACTTCTGTACATGTCTGGAAATTCCTTTTTAAAAAAAGACTGATGAAAGACAACTAGTCTCAGGTCAACTGAAATAGTTATGTCTTTTCATTGGTTTAAGTTTCTTTCCTTGAAAAATTAAAAGTAACTAATGGTCCAAAACGGTATGGTGGAGAAATGACAGTACATGATGATGGCTGTTATTGCCTGTAATGGAGTGTGGGAACTGCATGGCTCACTTCTAGTCAAAACGAAAGTACTTTAGATCTGTGCATTGACTTAAAATACCTTTTGACATATATTTCCAGCAACTTAGCAGCAGAGTAGAAATCTAAATTCCTTAATTATTTATGGCTAAGGTGTTTGGTGGATATTTGGGGTTGTTCTGTTTGTAAAAGGGTTTCAGAAGGCCCCAGTGGTTTTCTTTTTCTCTGTGAAAAAAGTATCTGCACTGCAAATTAAAACGGACACATACTATGAAACAGCACTTTTGTGCCACCATGAGGATGAATTATAATAAAGTCATTTATTTATGTGTTCTGATGGCGCTCAATCTTGGGCCGGCAGAATTAACATGTAACCTTTATGGCAGAGTTTACTTCCTGCATTTGGAATGGAAATCCCAGGTCATGGTATTCCCTCTATCGAAAATGGGCCCCCCTCGAGGAAGATGATGGGAGTAGTACATTGCCTCCCGTATTTATTTGTAAGAAATCTAGTCCGGGAATACACCCAAATAATAATTTCAGTTTCCTCTCAATGGAGAACTCGCTGCTTTTCAGCACTAGGGGGAAAGTATTGTTTTTAAACCAGTGGGAAATCCTTATTGCTCAGAGAGAAGGAAATAAACATGTATTTTATTATTTTTAATCAAAGGGGAAATCAGATTACGAGGGATGTGGATAGAATCCCTTTTCCCACCTCTCTGGGAGACAGCTTGAAGGTTGCCGCTTGAACAAAAATGAATTGTGTTCAGTGGTGGGAAAGTTTATAACTAATGGGGCTTACAGTTGAATGGTCTGACCGAGACCCTCTGACTGTCACACACCTCTCATTTACTCCCGGCCTGAACTCCCAGGCCGCATACCACCAGGCAGAAGCGGTTCACCAATAAATCCCTGTCTCCAAGCCGTTCCAAGCAGGAGAGGGGAGGGATGGTGTAGACCCCACGGAGGCAGTCAGATGCGGCTTTGCGCGGTGTTTTTAGCATAGTCCCCTGATTCTGCCCTCAGATACAGCCACGGGCAATACTTCACAACGTACCAGAGAAGAAAATTCAGGCGTAGAAAGGGGTGGGTGAGGAGGGAAGGATGGACAGACTCCCCCACCTTCCTGCTGGGTTCAAAAGCTAGGCGAGTCGCTTGCCCCTCTCCCGGGAGAGCTCTGCGCTGTGGGTCCCGCAGCCGGGGGACCGATCTCAGAGTAAAGGCCCAGGCCGGCGGAACTAACAGGACCCTCTGCTGAAAGAGTGATGGCAGTAGGAGAGGGCAAGTGCAAATGAGGAAGGCCTGTGAGGTACCCTGGGGCAATTGGGTCTGAAATCAGACCCCTGTGTTGCCATTGAGGGCGCAGAGAGCAGAGTGTGTGTGCATCCTGCTTAGGCCCAGGCCGCAGACCCAGGCTGGTGTTCCCTAGTCGCAGTTGCGCAGCCGTCACTCACGTCCAGGACGATAAATAAGGTTCCTCCCGGCCGGCAGGGCCGCACCGCACCGGCCAGCTGGAGTTTCCCTTTCCCTCCCCAGGGAGCCTTCTCTCCTCTTCCCTACCTTTCTAAGGGCCTCCCGGGTGCAGGGGCCGCTCCTCCGGCCGGGAAGTCGCTCGGGTCTCCGGTGAGCTTGGCGCACAGTCTAGGAGAGGGGGGTCCGGCCTCAGGGATGTTCCCCCCCCACTCCACCCCCGGGAGCCTGAACCATCTGGAAGGGATCTTGGAGTGGGGCTGGAGAAGGCAGCCCCTCGGAAGGGGGAGGGGGCGATTCTAGGCCGAACCCGACCCCCAAGGTGTCACTTTTCTTTCCTGCGGCCCGTCACCGCTGATAAATGGAGCTGCGACGGAGGAAGGGAAAAGAAAACCTCCGAGGTCAGCGCGGGGCGAAGTGGGCCCCTCCTTGGGCCGACCGGCCAGAGGGGAAGAAGCGCGCGCGATTGCGCGCCCGCACTCTCGGCAGGGCCATGGCCTGGGTAAGCGCGGGAAAGGCGGCCGCAAGGCGTACTCGCCCGCGCCTGGTGCAGCGCAAGGAGCGGCCGCACTGGGGTCAAGCCGGGCCCTCGAGCCGGGTCGGACCCACAACCCGTCGATTCCCGGGAAGTGACAACAGCGGCTCGGCCTGGGGTCTGCTGGCGTTGGCGTCGCGGGCGGTCGCAGTTGGCGGAGCTTCACCCGACAGGATGGGGAGGGCTGGGCTGGGCGTTGCTCCGCCGGAGTCCCCCTACCCGCCTTTCTTTCTCCTCTGCCGGGATTCCGCTCCGTGCGTGCCCAGACTCCGACCTTTCTGCGGGCTCCTAGAAGGGTCACCGGAGCAGCCAGCTTGCCGACCAGGCGGGGGGGCCAAGCTCGGTGAGGACTTGCTGGACAGGCGCTACGCGGTCTACTCGTGTCTCCTTTTGGGGGCCATGGAGTAGGGCATGGAGGGGGACTTAGAAGAAAGGTATGATGACCCGCGCTGGCGCCAAACGGCTGACCGAACCGGCTGGGACAATATTCACCGTCTCTCCCTCCCTCCCCTTGTCATTTTCCAGGGCTTTCTCTTTGTGCTGTTATCTGAGTTTTCGCCGCAGCCGCACGCCCGCCTGCTTCTGAGTCCTGGAAGAAAGGGGCGGCTCCCTCCGCCCCGCAGCACCCCGGAAGATGGGGAGCAAGGCCCTGCCGGCACCCATCCCACTCCACCCGTCGCTGCAGCTCACCAATTACTCCTTTCTGCAGGCCGTGAACACCTTTCCTGCCGCCGTGGACCACCTGCAGGGCCTGTATGGTCTCAGCGCTGTGCAGACCATGCACATGAATCACTGGACGTTGGGGTACCCCAATGTGCACGAGATCGCCCGATCCACCATCACTGAGATGGCGGCGGCTCAGGGCCTCGTGGACGCACGCTTTCCATTCCCGGCTCTGCCCTTTACCACCCACCTCCTCCACCCCAAGCAGGGGGCCATTGCCCACGTCCTCCCAGCCCTGCACAAGGACCGGCCCCGTTTTGACTTTGCCAACTTGGCCGTGGCCGCCACGCAGGAGGATCCCCCCAAGATGGGGGATCTGACCAAGCTGAGCCCCGGGCTGGGCAGCCCCATCTCGGGTCTCAGTAAATTGACTCCGGACAGAAAGCCCTCCCGAGGGAGGTTGCCCTCCAAAACGAAAAAAGAGTTTATCTGCAAGTTTTGCGGCAGACACTTTACTAAATCCTACAACTTGCTCATCCATGAAAGGACCCACACAGATGAGAGGCCCTACACGTGTGACATTTGCCACAAGGCCTTCCGGAGGCAAGATCACCTGCGGGATCACAGGTGAGGTGGAAAAGGAGGTTGGCTGGGGAGGAAGGGCGAATTTGCCTAGCACACTGAGTTCTTGATAGATATTCAGAGTGTCATTAAAAGTTCCTGTGAACTGGAATATATCTCCCAAAGTCCTTCCCCAGTCCTCTTCTGCTCATCCCCAACATCACCCTTTTTCCCAGTCGGCCCTTGCTGCGTTCTTGTTTGAGGCCAGGCAGGGCCATTCCCCGTCCTTGGGCAGGGAAAAATCTGGTGGGTTGGACTTAGTCCTGGGTTTGGTTTCCCAGTTTCCTCCTAATCGTCCTGGGGGGTGGGAAAGGGTACCGAAAAAGCCAAGGGATCCTGGAGTCCTCCCCATTGTGTGTGCGGGTCCTGGCTGCCTTTTGGCCATTTCTGGAGATCTGCTCTGACCACCTCCATTGGGTTCCCTCCCTCCTCTCCCACTTCACCCGCCGAGGTGCGCCCCAGACACTGCCACGGCGCTCTGTTTTTTCAAGCTTTGTTTGCCGGGCTATTTAGAAACAGTTCCCCACCTCCTCTCCTCAACCTTACACTCTGCAGTAACAATCGGCAAGATGCTATAACATAAGTGTTTTCATCGGGTAGAATCTACCCAGAAGCGGGAGTGAAGAGATCTTTCCCGAGATGAGGCTTCTGCACTCAGCCTCCGCGGCTGTTATGAGATGCGCTCAAATCAGTTCCCCTAAACTCCGCTTTGCCGCACATACTCATTAGGCCAGTTTAAATCCTAGAGAAAACCTTGGAGGCCAAGAAGGGCTCATTCGGCAGGATTTGGAGCTCCAGAACACGCCAGAGAGGGCGATCAAGTGTAGATAAAGCCGGCTGCTGGTGAATGTTTTGAAGTCTGTTGGTTTAGGCTAACCATAAACAGAATTACATAGAAAAAATTTCAATCTAAGAACATAAATACTGGAAATTCAGTTTTTGTTTTTGTTTTTGTTCTTTCACGATTTCATTTTGGGCAATTGTCTAAAGAAAACCCTCACCTTGGTGGTAAACTTAGGTGAAAGCCATTTCAATGAATCCTTGATTTGATTTTCAGGTATATCCATTCCAAAGAAAAACCCTTCAAATGTCAAGAGTGTGGGAAAGGATTTTGTCAGTCTAGAACTCTAGCAGTTCACAAAACTTTACATATGCAGGTAAGTTAGTTTTCTTGTTTTTAAAAAAGTGCTTCCGTCTTGTCATTTTATACAAGGTTTCAATGCAGTCTTCTCTTAAGAGGTTCTATTTAGACTAGTTCTGGAGGTGGAGGAAAGCAGCACTCTTGGTTTTTTTTTTAATACCTAAAATGAATTTTAATTTAACAAAACATTTTTATATTTTTCTTAAAGAACAGGCCACTCTCTTTATTCTAAATCCTAATTTTACAATTTTTTTTTCATCCCATCTGCCCTGCATTTAAAGCTTTCGTGTTTGGGAGGAAATAAAGGTAATTTTGGTCATGTAGTCTTGGTGAAATCCCATACCTTCTCTTTCCCAAAGGGCTCAGAGTTTGTAGCTTTCAGAACATTGAGGAATAGTTTAATTTTCCAGCAAAGAGGAGCCTTATTACCCGGGAGAATGTCGTTCCTTAAGAGAGGATTAGAGTTTTTCCTTTCCCCTTTTCCTGCTTATGACATGGTGATGAAATGTAAAGAGCTGGAAATCACAAAGCCCACCACGGTGGCCGAGGATCTGCCTCTGCAAGTTATCAGTGTAATCGGGCCTCTGTGTGCCTGCGCGTGTGTTTTCATGATTGCAGGATTAGGAGCACAGATTTGTTCCTGCAGGTCCCCTCTTTTGTTGTCATGCGCCTGTTAAGTTAACGCTTGTGATAGAGATAAGACAGAAACTATTGAGAAGGGTGCAGTGGTGGTGTGAAGGATTAATCCTTTGCTTGCTTCACATCTGAACAGGAATCTCCACACAAATGTCCCACATGTGGAAGAACCTTTAATCAGAGAAGTAATCTGAAAACTCACCTTCTCACCCATACAGACATCAAGCCCTACAGCTGCGAGCAGTGTGGCAAAGTGTTCAGGCGAAACTGTGATCTGCGGCGGCACAGCCTGACTCACACCCCGCGGCAGGACTTCTAGAGAAGCCCAGGATCTGTCCCGTGCCGCCACTGCTCCCCTCCCCAGACACCTCTCCATGCCTCCCACCCAGGGGTTCAACCCCCAAAAACTCCCATTGACCCCAGCTCTTCTTCCCTTGCTGCAGCCGCACCTGCAGCTCCAAGGAGTTAACTCTTCTGGAGGACTGAGAACTGTAGAAAGCCACACACTTACATCCCTTCACAAAGAGCATACTCTAGTTTCTTGTAGATATTCACAGCTCATTTTAGAGCTCTGTACATAATGTCGTGGGTCTTTGTTTTGTTGTTGTTTTGTATTTTGTTGGATGCACCTAGATATGGAAAATGGAAACCAAATTTATCTTTAAAGACTGTATTTCAAAATAAAACTTTGTTTGTTTGTTTTAACCCTCCTGCAAAAAGTGTCTTGCTATTTAACTTGTTTTTTCCTCTGGGTTCTTGAAGTGGTCTGCCTCTTAAAAAATTCGATACTGAAGGGTATTCTTTATCTCTATGTTTTTAAAATAAGACTTCTCACAATTCTCTTACTGAAACTTCAGCCTTTCTCTTTTGTACTGTGGTATTTTGGACAATTGTGCTGCCTTTTTGTTTTTCAAAGATATTAAAAATGATACCTCTGAGATTTTATTCCCTTTTGTTCATTCCAGTTCCTTGTGTATTATTCCTTCATATCAAAGCAATATATTACTCACTGTTAATAATATGCAAATCAGTGTCTGCCCCACTTGAAAGCACAAAGTGGAAAGAAGCTTAAGGAAAAAGAAGAGAAAGCTTCTCACTACTTCATTATTTAAAAGTCCTTGACCTGTTGTCAAAGTTTATGATGGGCAGCTTCTCTTACCATTAGACTTTGAACACTATGATTTATCACTACGGACAGAGACTTTATCCTGCCTTCAGGGGAGAAGTCTGAAATCCTCCTATAGAAGAGTGCAGAAAGATTCAACCTACAAGAAGATGGGGGAAAACAGGAGAAACTCCTTAGCTATGTTTGCACAAAATATTTCTTCCCAAGGGTGGAGATCCTTTCTTCTAGGTTAGAATTTCTCTGCAAAGCAAACTGAGTTAGGTCACTAGAGAGGTTTCCATCACTGATTGACCTCTTGTCTCTGGAAAAATGCCAGAAGTGCAGGTTACTCCATGGATAGAGCTCAGGGCAAATATGTAATCACATTCTGGTACATTTCAACCTTTTATTGACAACCCTGAAGTCTAGAGTAGGATTTGGGTGGAAGGCTTTGGAAAGAGAAACAGTGGTACTGTGTAGAGACTGGAAGGGAAATGATTGAACCTAATGAAGGAACACCAGAGGATCCTTGTGACTCAGTGGTCCAGTAAGTTCTGACAAGCCATTTAATACTGAATGGAGTTAATACAGACATTTTCATATATATATATATTTGTATATTTGTATGATAATAGCGTGTTTCACCTTCAGGGTGAGACCAGGCAACTTGTTCTATGTTTGTACGTTAGAATCTTCCAGAAGGGTAGGGATTGAGGACTAGATAAAAAATTTCTCACCTGTACCTTGTACACTGCAATTTATCAGGAGGTCTCAAAGTGTTCGGACTCACTGCTTATCCTGTTCACAGGATAGATGGCTGGAAGTCACTTCTACTTCTCCCTGGATATCAGCTCTCTCTAAAAAGTGTCTACTCACCAACCTGTGTGTCTAATACTTACACAAATGCATTCCTCCATGTGGGATGGGCCCAGAAACTTCACTGGGGAGAGGGGGCAGGAATGGAGTGTGGGGGTGCATGGGTGTGTGGTATTTAGAGGAATGAAACTGTTGTTTGTTTTCTTTTGTTTGTACAGAGTTAACTCGGTGACCTTCCTACCCCTACTCTCTCAAGATCCTGCCCACCTTGGCACAGAAGGTTTGAATACTTTAGGGCAGGGTTACACATTGACTGTCCCTAGATCTCCCCTAATCTTGCTAGCCTTTTTCCTTGTAGTCAGTCTCACTACCCCACCCACCCTGACTGACTACAAGCATCACAGTTCCATGGCACAGGGTCTGATTATCAAAGAATGACCCTTGCTCACTATCAAACTGCAGGCATATCCTTGAAGTCCTTGTCACAGGGATATATAGAGAGGTATAATCAGAATGCTGTTCTTCTTTAGCTGAAAAAATGGGAATCAAAAGTGAAACAGGAAGAACAGAGAAGAGAGCACAGTTCCCCCTCTCATACACACATACCATTTCAAAATTTAAGATTAATTTATTTATAATTTATTCCTTAGTTTAACAAGTGCTTATTATGTGCTTTCCATGTGCTAAGCCCTGTACTAGTTTCCACTGATTTCTATGATCAGTTTCTATCTTTCTATATCAACTGGCTCTTTTTTGGAAATCTGACTATGAAATAACTTAAAAATCTACAATAGAGCCTAATTTAACAGTTCCCCTCAATCTACATTCTTTTTTTTTTTTTTTAAAGATTTATTTATTTTATTTATTTATCCCCCCACCCCTTGCTGCTTGTGCTGCTGTGTCCATTCGCTGCGTGTCTTCTCTGTGTCTGCTTATCTCCCCCTTGCTGTGAGGTCTTGCCGCCTCAGCCCAGGGCGCCGCGCGAGCTGGCCTGCCCTCACAAGGAGGCTCCGGGAAGCGAACCCGGGGCCTCCCATATGGTAAACGGGGGCTCTATCCACTGAGCCACACCTGCTTCCCCCTCAATCTACATTCTTAAATCTGGCCTCTACATAGGATCAGAAAAGATCTGGCCTATGTCAGAATTGACTCTTTCCACACCTTCTGCATGATCTCAGGTGAACTTTTGAACAGTGTGTTCCCCTCCAAATTCTGGTTTTGTTTCTGGTTCTTCTTATTTAGAATGTCCAAGTATGCAGGATATGAATTTTACCCATAAGACATTATAGAGAAAATGATATCTTGCACTTTGGATATTGGTCTGCTTTTTCTTTTTCTTTTCTTTTCTTTTTCTTTTTCTTTTGGTTCAGAAAAGAGTCATTATTTGAGTTTTAGATTAGCCTGTGTTTTCCTTACACCCTCTACCATAGTCAACTGATGAATCAATACTCCTGGCCAGAGACCAGGAGTGGGAAATATCACGAGTCATAACCACAGTACTAGAGAACTTCGTGAACAACAGTTAAGTATTATTCTTGAACTATGAATTATTCTTGTTTTGTAAGCTATGTGAGTGATTTTAAAAATAATTTCTAAAAATGAATTACATTGTAACCAAATGCTATTGTAAATTTATGAATGCATGATAGGTGCACTTACTGACGCTGATTTTGAAAAGTAGGTCATGGTAGTACTAGTACTTTAAAATTACAATAATTAAAATTGCTATTTTGCACAGGCATAGCCTGGAGCAGGACCTTTCCAAAATTTGACTGTAGGGCAGTTAAATATTTAATATTTAAAAAGTCAACAAATCTAAAATCCCAACTTATAAATAGGTCCAACTTCCACTAATGATGAAATCAGAGGCAGTTACTATGAGTTTCTTCTACAGTATATACTTAGATGTTAGCATAGACATTGGCTCTCTTTTCACATAAATAATGTTCTGCCAGGTAACCTAGCTATAACTTTGATTCTGGATGGCAGCCCTGAAAGACACTTGGAAAATCTTAGTTCTTGAATAACAAAACTTGATAGATTAGATGCCTTTAGATTAAACACTGTGTAGAATCTACAGCAAATATTAATATGAAACTGGTGTTACTATGGTATAATGGGTTGCCTTTCTCATCAAAGTAATTTCAATATTATTATATAAGGAAAGAGAAAAAGTTGAGAAAACAGTATAACATATGGAAACAGGAATGGCTTTTGTATTTATTAGTGTGTTATATTGGACTGTATTGCCCAATTTTTCTTCTGATATGTAACTTGCCACTGATAACCACCTCTGCTGACAGCAATGAGCAATAAAGGGAGTGAAAAGAATTAAAATGATTCAGCTTTGATAATCAGAGATATATCAAGTTCATTCCTGTTTCCTTTCTTTATTACTTGTGTTTTTTCCCCTTGACCCAAATTACCATATTATCTAAGTTATGCATTTTTCCCTTGAAACTATCCAAGGCAAAAACTGATAGTGAAAAAAAATAGCCTACAAATATTTAAGTAAGTTATGTCATTATATCTACAAGAAACATAAAACCCAGCCAAAAGGGGTGTCAATAATAGGGGATTTGTTTTCTCACATAACAAGAAGTCACATGGCAGAGTCCAGGGATATTTAATTAATTGGAGTGACAAGGTCATCTAGGGCCCTTCTTCCCACCTTTTTGTTCTTCCATGTTTAGTTAGCAAGTGGTTCTGTTTGCAAGGAAGAAAGGAGAACTGGCCATTGTGAATATTATACAGACGTTAAAAATGAAGTTTCCATGAATAATCTTGGTAGCTGCTTATGTTATAAAATCAGGATCTGAAAAGGCATATACAATATTATCCCAATTATATAAAACAAAACATTCAAAGAACTAAACAAAAACAAAGACTAGCAGAAAATATACCAAATTGTTAATAACAGCTATTTATAAGTGACAAACTAAGGGTACATTTTTCTTCTTTTTTATTTTTCAGCTATTCTACAATGACCATGTATTAGTTTTATAAAAGAAAAAGGTAATAAAATGTTTTAAAAATCCAAGATGAAGCCTTCATTTGCTCAATATTTTTGTTTTTTCATCTTCCTTGATTGTCTCTGACTATCTCTTTTCATATCCTCCCCACACATATACCCTCATGCTTCTTCTAAACCATTCCACTAATTTAGTTACATCTTTACATTCTGACTTTCCTTTCTTTCTTCACTTGATTTCCATTAAGATCTCCTTTCCCTATCCTTTCTCTTCTCTAGGTTTCTGTATCCTGGTTCTGTGTTTTCTTCCTTGTAAGGGCTTCAATAATTCTAGCCCAGTTTTCTCAATTTGTGATGTTAGAATTACTTAAGACCCTAATTCAGTGGGTAAATTGGAATTTCTGGTGATAAAGACTCAAGAGTGTATTTTAAACAAACATTTCAGGTAGTTCTTATGTGTATTAGAGACTTAGAACTTTTGCATTAGCCTTTGACACTATCATTCCCTTTATCTTATCCTTTGGCTATTTACTATGTGCCTACCATAATAAACATAAAACAAATCTCAGCCTACTTTTCTTTACTTATTTACTCAGTGTCCTTGAGGTTGTCAAATTTCTTCTGCTTTGGTTATTGCTGCTGTCCCATTGTCTCTTCCATCTACTTCTTTTCTTTTTTCTTAGAGAAGTTATGGGTTTATACAATAATAATGCATAAAATGCAGGATTCCCACAAAACCACCCACCCTATTATTAACAATTTGGATGGGTTTGGTACATTTGTTACAATTGATGGAAGCACATTTTATAATTGTGCTATTATCTATAGTCCATGGCTTAATTTAGGATTCACTGTTTGTGTAGTGCAGTTTCATGGATTTTTTTTTTTTTTTAACTTTCAATTCTATTACCACATTTCAATTTAACAGTTCCCATTTTAACCACTTTCAGATATATATTTCAGTGCTGTTAATTACATTCACAATGTTGTGCTATCATTACCACCATCCATTATCAAAACATTTCCATCATTCCAAATAGGAATCCCATATATTTTATACCTTAACTCTCTATTCCCTATCCCTACCCTGTCTGCTGGTAGCATATATACTAGATTCCAACTCTATGAGTTCACTTATTCTAATTAGTTCATATCAGTGAGATCAGACAATAGTTGTCCTTTTGTGTCTGGCCTGTCACTCAACATGATGTCTTCAAGGTTCATCCATGTGGTTGCCTGTATCAGGACTACATTCCTTTTTACAGCTGACTAATATTCCATTGGATGTATTTACCACATTTTATTTATCCATTCATAGGTTGATGGACACTTGCATTGCTTCCATCTTTTGGGGATTGTGAATAATGCCTCAATGAACATTGGTGTGTATCTATCTGTTCGAGTCCCTGCTTTCAATTCTTTTGGGTATACACCTAGAAGTGGGATTGCAAAGCCATATGATAATTCTACACTTAACTTTTTAAGGAATTGCCAAACTCTCTTCCACAGCAGCTGCACCCTTTTACATTGCCACCAGCAATGAATGATTGTTCCTATTTCTCTGCATCCTCTCCAACACTTGTAATTTTCTGGTGTTTTGTTTTTTGTTTGTTTGTTTGTTTGTTTTAATAGCAGCCATTCTAGTGGATGGCTATCTCATTGTGGTTTTGATTTGCATTTCCCTTATGGCTTATGATATTGAGCTTCTTTTTATGTGCTTTTGGCCATTTGTATATCTTTTTTGGAGAGATGTCTATACAGGACTTTTGCCCATTTTTAAATTGGATTGTTTGTCTTTTTGTTAAGTTGAAGGACTTCTTTATATATTCTGGATATTAAACCTTTATCAGATATGTGGTTTCCAAATATTTTCTCCCATTGTATGGTTTGTCTTTTTACTTTCATGATAAAATTCTTTGAGGTGCAAAGGTTTTTTATTTTGATGAGGTCCCATTTATCTATTTTTTTCTTTTGTTTCTTGTGCTTTGGGTGTAAAGTCTAAGAAACCAATGCCTACCACAAGGTCCTGAGATGCTTCCCTACATTTTCTTCTAGGAGTTTGATAGTTATGGCTATTATATCTAGGTCTTTGATCCATTTTGAGTTGATCTTTGTATAAAAGGTAAGGTAAGGGTCCTCCTTCATTCTTTTGCAAATGGAGATCCAGTTTTCCAAGAACCATTTGTTGAAGAGATTCTTCTTTCCCAATTGAGTAGTCTTTGCCCCCTTGTCAAGAATAATTTGGCCTCTCCCATCTACTTTTCTATTGTCACTGTCTCAGATTTCCATTTTCCTTTTCATATTAATAGTCTTTGTCTTCTTCAGTATTTTTTTGTTCTTCTTTGTTCTCTTAATACATTAACTAATTTAAAGAGGCAGAAGAAGAAAGGGAATGTGATGATTAAGATGAGAAAAGTTACAGAGAAGTAAAAATAATTTATTTTCAATTTTTAATTGAAAGATTGTCACCAAAGATCTTGTTACCTCAGCTTCTGTATAAAGAACACTGATTTGCTATGAGTGGTGTTTTGTATATTGAGGTATGGGCATATTTTGGTTTTAAAAACAGAGAAACTAAATTGTTTTAATATTATTTATATTATCACCCCACTAAAATTTCAGATCTGGAGGCCATTTTTGTGATGGAAAAAGCCACGGACATGAAGTCAGAAAATGGATTTAATGTTTTTAAAGCTCCACACTGTTTAAGAGCAAGACATTTAATCTCTCTGAGACTCAGTTTCCTCACCTGTAAAATAAAAATTTGCACTATACAATTTATAAGATCTTCTCTACAATTTAAGATTTATGGTTCTCATTGAGGTAAGCCTTAAGAGCATTTAAAAAAAAATTGTTGACTTCATTAAAAACTAGAAAATATCAAGAAATCACTTCTATTTTCTCTCATAAAAATATTATTAACCCTGTAAAAATAAATGTGGGTTTTTAAATTGATCTCTACTTGAAACTGTCATATCATCTGTTGTTCTATGTTGAAATTTTCGTGGCTCTATAGAAGACTGTAGATTGAAAGTAATGTTTTCACACTGAAAAGTATATTTATTTCTTCTTTTTCAGATGATAATCATGTTCATTGTAAAAATAATTCAAACAGTATAGAAGTGTATATAGTGAAAGTCTCTTATTCCTCCTTCACTAATGAACCCTCTTAACCCTACTCCCCGCATGTAGACATTATTAAGGTTTTTGGTATATCTTTTGAGACATTTTGCTATGGACAGGCAAATAAGTGTATACTTACACACTCACAAATAAGATCATACTATTAAAATGTTTTGCAACTTTCTTTTGTATTTTCCACTTAACAATTTAAAAGTTATATTGAATATAAGATCTGCTTCTAATGTAATGGGGGGAAACTCTAAAACTTAAATCCAATGATTAATTCTTATTTTTTAGAATTTAATGTGGAGAAATAGGAGAGTCATTCTGTTATTAAAATTATTCAAAATATACTATCCTTAACAGACAACATTTAGTCTCCAAACTATCTTCATGAAGGCAGCTAAGAGAGTGCCCGAAGGGTTTTGAAGAGTCTTCAAGGTGTGTCATATTAAGGTTCACATCAATGCACACTGATTTACCTCTCTGGCAAGAACTGAAAGATACAGTTCTTAAATCCCCTGGTGACCCATTATCCATGGATCATTGACAAGATAGAATGTAATAGCTCCTGTCTCTTTACCAAGGTAAACTTCCCAGTGAAACTGTACTGTTCTTGCCCTATATCTTTTATCCAAACAAGAAAATTAATCTAGGAAAAAGAAACTATGTTAAATAGATAATCCAGATGCTCTCATCTAGTGTGTGTGTATATATATATATGTATATATATATATATACACTAGAGATTTGTTTATTTCTCCCCCCACCCCCACCCCCCCTTGTTTTTGCACTCGCTCTCTGCTTTCTTGTCCATTCGCTGTGTGTTCTTCTGTGTCTGCTTGTCTTCTCTTTAGGCATCACTGGGAGCTGATCCTGGGACCTTCCAGAGTGGGAGAGAGTCGCTTAATCTCTTGTACCACCTCAGCTCCCTGGTCTGCTGCGCCTCTTATTGGCTCTCCTCTGTGTCTCTTTTTGTTGCGTCATCTTGCTGTGCCAGCTCTCCACACAGGCCAGCACTCTGTGCGGGCCAGCACTCCTGCGCGGGCCAGCATTCCATGTAGGCCAACACTTCACACGGGCCAGCTCTCCATTTGGGCCAGCTCACCATGCGGGCCAGCTTGCCTTCACCAGGAAGCCCTGGGAATCGAACCCTGGACCTCCTATATGGTAGATGGGAGCCCAATCGCTTGAGCCACATCCGCTTCCCATTCTTTATTATAATAATTATTGAATGAGGAAATACCTACTGAAATGCCATAGCTGCTGTATTGCAGAGACTGAGAAACTTTCACATAGCTTACCTTTCCAGATAGATCAACTGAAATATAAGAATAAATGAATTGCACAAGATCCAGCATTTGAAAAACCAAGTTAAATTAATTGACATTTTGCTTATTGAGGGACAGCATTAAAATAGCCTACTTGGTATTATGGGTCAGAATTTAACATTTCCATTATTTTGCTGTGGTCTAAAAAGCCAGTGATTCCCTGTTCTGAAAATTATTTCATTTGCAAACTAGGTCATAAAGAGTCATAAGCTCTCAGAGGGACTTACTCACATGCCTCTGCAATATTTACCATGTGGCACTGTGTTTTGCAACATCACATATTGACAGTGCTGTGTTGTAAATACCATAATGTGATGACAGGACATGGCCATGTTTTTATGTGGTTCTGATCTAGATTCATCTGAAGCCTCCTTATTTATATTAATGTTCCTAACTTCTAAAAGGACTCTGCCCCATTTCTTTTTTGCTATTTAGAGATTGAAAAGGTTAGAAATAGAAAGATGATACTCTTGTCAACTTGATTAACAACTTCATTTCCTGCCCAGGGCAAGCATGAGGGGAGAGAGAGGGAGGAGAGAGAGAATTCAGCCATCTCAGTAAGAATATAGATAGACAGATAAATCAGATATTGTGGCCTAGACTAGTGAAGTTGAAGATATATATCTCTCTAGATAAACTCAAGCATATCTGCAGAAAGATACATGAATAAGAATATCCTCTGAAATACTGTTGTAATAGAGAAAAACTGGGAAGAATGTAAATGTCCATTAACAAGAAAATAGATAAATTGTGCATATTCACATAATGGAATACCATATAGCAGTTAAAATGACTGGATTAGCACTACATGTATCAGCATGGATTAATGGCAAGAATGTAATGTGTGAAAAAAAGCAAGTGCAGAATGATAAGTATATATCATTCATGTGAAGTTTGAAGACATGATATATGGTTTATGTAAATATATAATTAAAGTAAAAAAATGTACTTGGAAATAATAAACATCCAACTCATGGTTAGTGATTACCTTTAAGGAGGGAGAAGAAAGAAATTAGGAACTGGTATAAAGGGAGGGGACTCTTCAACTCTATTTATGATATGTTATTTTTAAAAAAGATCTGAAGCAAATATAGAAACTGTTAAGCTTTTACAAACCTGAGTGATGTATGTATTAGTCTCTATACTTTTCTGTATGCTTGGAAATTTTCATAATTACCCTTCAAAAAAAAAAAGGAATTAGATTTTGAAGCTTAAAGGGACTTTAGGAAACGTCTAAGATTAAATATTTATTGAGCAGTTACTCTGTGATCCTGGAGACACACTGGTGCCCCAGAGAGACAAGGCTTCTATACCTTTGGAGCTTACATTCTACTGGAAAGAAACCAAATAAAGAACAAATAAACATGTAAATATACAAAAACAGTTATTAACAAGGATTGCACAGAAGATTTCATTTCATTTGAGGGTAAGGAAATTGAAGTGCGGAAAAGTTAAGTGATTTTCCGAGGTGCAAGGCAGTTCTAGAACTCTGTTCTCTGCCTTCCCACATACTTCTATTTTCCCCTCCTCACTCACCTAACTTGATGTTATTGTGGTGATTGATGGTGTTAGGCACAAGCACACTTTCAGTGTTTTGCTTGTTTTCTAGCCATCTCCAAGTTAAGATACAAAGCATAAGATACAAATTTATCAAACGCTAAAACAACTTAGCTTCAAATTTATTTTGAACAGGACATTAAATTTACACAACTCTATTTCATAAGTCAGCATTACCTTCATTTCATGGGTGAAGAAATAGATGAATGGGGGAGTAGCAGCGAGGTAAAGTAAACTGCCTAAGGCTTGGATCAGAATTCAGAACTCTGACTAATCTAATGTAAAATGTTGAGTTTCTTTCTGATCTTCCCTTTCAGAATAATATGCCCCACTTCTACACATTCCTGTAAAGCCAGCATTACTCTTTTGAAAATTATAAGAAAAGGGTCTTTAACAACAACATCTTGTCAGACAAATCGAGTATGTTTTCACCTTCAAAGTTGTAAATTCACTGGTAAAAATGATGAATGTAAGCTTTTGTGTCCATCTGAGTGTGCAAACCTTTCTCTCCAGATGGTCCCAAAGAATGTTCAGGGAAATAATTTCTCAGACTGCAAACTGTCCTATTCAGAACTTTGAAGACAGATTTCAGGTGAGCTTTAATCCACTATTAGCAAATAAAGAGAGTAGAAGAATAGAATGATTATGGTAAACTTATGTATCTAGACAGTGTTATGACATCCTTTCTGCTTATAAACTTCTAGCATTCATAAAGTTTCTATTAAAGTAAGTGTCTTCATTTCTATTAAAATAATAGTCTCGGGAAGCGGGTGTGGCTCAATGGATAGAGTCCCTGTTTACCATGCGGGCCCGGGGCCTCCTTGTGAGAGCAGGCCGGCCTGCGTCGCGCGGTGGGCTGATGCAGCAGGACCTCACAGCAAGGGGGAGATAAGCAGACACGGAAGAAACACACAGCGAATGGACACAGTAAAACACAAGCAGCAAGGGGGGGGATAAATAAATAAAAATAAATAAATCTTTAAAAAAACAAAAACAAAACAAAACAAAAAAAACAGTATTTACAACTGCAAGCAAGACAGTTCCATCCATCTGCCCCATGGATTCTAAACCCCCTCTTAACTGGAAGCAGAGTGAGCATCACCATCCCCAAATCCTCAAGATTGAGGAATGAGCAAACATAAGTGGGTAATGCAACCATAAACCAAAGTAGACTTATTATTCTAGTAATGGAAGAACTTGTAACATTGATATAAAGACAGTGGTCACCAGAGATTCTGAGAAGAGGGAGAATGAAGAATAGTTGTAACATGGGGCATTTTGGGGGCATTAGAATTGTTCTGCATGACATTGCAATGATGGATGCAGGCCTTTATACATTTTGTCAAAACCTATAAAATTGTGTGGTGCAAAGTGTAAACCATAATGTAAACTATAGACCATGGTTAGTAGCAATGCTTCAATTTGTGCTCATCAATTGTAATAAATGTACCACACTAATGAAAGTTGTTAATGGGGGAAAATATGGGAGGAGGAGGGGGTGGGGTATACGGGAAGCCCCTATATTTTTGATGTAACATTTATGTAATATAAATCTTCTTTAAAAAATAAGAGAAAAATGTGAGAAAAAAAACCTTTGAAATTTCAAGGTGAAAAAAAGAAGCCAGTGCTCAATATTTTTAGTAAAATAAATTATAACATGCTTTGTATATAAGTAAGCTTTTTATATAAATGGAATATTGAAACACTTAAGCACAATGACTAATCACAAATACATTTTAAAACTTATTGAACATTTTAGAGGAAGGTGTTTTAAAATGAAAACATTTAGATATAACTATTTATCTATTCTTTAAGCCATTATTATTCAAAGGTTATTCTAACCCTGTCCTCCAAGTCTGACTATGACCAACTCACTGTGAATCATTTCATGGTTTCTAGGGCTTGTTTCAATGGCTTGAGATATCTAACCAGTTTTTATCTTACCTAACATTATTGACCTCCAGTTTGTCAAGCACAGCATTAGTGTATAATATATGTTGCTTTAAATAATCCTCATAACAGTATAAGGTAGTTTTTATTCTCAGCTTTCAGATGGAGAAACTGTGTCTCCAAAAGATCAAATAGTTTCTCCAAGGTCACACATCTGAACTGGAATTGTAATTGTGATCTATCTAACTACAGTGCCCATCATCTTTTACTTACACCACAGTACTCAAATCCACCAAAATCATCTTCCATTCAATCATTGAGCTTTCCTCAGTTGGAAAATCTTTGTCTATCAACTAATAAGAGGAATAGTTTCATTAAACCCTCCTAGCTTTCCTTATTAGATAAATACCTGCTTTATTTGCTTTCCCTTATTTCCAAGTCTCCTTTATTTCCTATCAAAGCAGAAGAAAAAGAAAAATTACATAATAATATGGTGACATCACTTTGTAAAAAAGTTCAGAACTCATCTTATACTAATCAGAAGAACATTGCTCAGCCATTTTACTAATTTATAATATACTTTTTCTCCTGCTTCCTGCTATTGGCTTTAGAAAACAACCTCATTTAAAGGAAATAGTGAATACTGGGTCCCATATGACCTTGAGCAAATCACAATGCTTCATCTTTATTATCCTTATTTATAAGTGAGTATAATAATAATCTTACTTACCTTACAGGGTTACATAAGGGTCAAATGAGATACTGTATATTAAAACACTTTTAAACTGTAAACCTCTATTTGAAGTTAGGAGAACAATTATGATCTGTATACAGTCAGCCTTATGAACCAGCATACACAGGATTAGATCATTTTTCTGCTTTTTTGTATATACAATGAGTTAAAATATTAGAGAGTCTTGATTTAAAAACCCACTCTCCTACTTATAAACTCAGTAGCAGTTTTAATTTCTTTAAGCTTCAATTGCCTTACATGTAAAAAGAGGCTAATACCACCTTCCTTTCTGGAGATGAAAAGAGAGCAGGTGCTATTATGCTCATTTTATCTATGAGAAAACTAATAATAGTGTATCTCATTGTGCCTGTAATATCTAATACTAATGAATATTGTATGATGTCCAAAAAGAGCACCATTGGGTATTTTGGCAGCATCTATTAAAGCTGAACATATGCATACTTCATGACACAGCAATTCTTTTCTTAGGTTTATATGAAACGGAAGTGATATATATATGTATGTTTACCAAAAGGCATGTAATAGAATGTTCATAGCAGCATTATTTGTAATAGTTCCAAACTGGAAACTACTTAAATGTCTATCAACAGTAGAATGGATGAATAAATTGTGGTATGGTCACACAATGGAATTCTGTACAGTACAGAGAGTGAATGAACTACTGTTATGCACTAAAAGGAGGATGTATTTTCCATACATAATATTAACTGAAAGAATTCAGACACAAAATATTACATACTGTGTGATTCTACTTACATAAAATTTTATAAACAGATTAATCTTTGGTGGTAGAAATCAGGATGGGCGTTATCCTTGGGTCAGGGGAGAGGGGTGACTGGAAGAGGACACAGTGGAAAGTTCTTGGATCATGGTAATAATCTGTTATCAATCTGGGTGCTAGTGATATGGATGTGTTCATATCATAAAAGTTCATCAAGCTATATAGTTATTATTTGTGTACTTTTATGTATGTATATTGTATCTCATTAAAAAGTTAATTTGTATTAGGCAAAACAGAAATTCAGTCTCTTAGCAAAAGCTTTTCAGTGGCTTCTCAAGTATTCAGAATAAAATCCAAAGTCTTTGCCACGGCCTGCAAGTCTATATGTGATCTGATGCCTGGCTACCACCTCCATATCATTTCTTGCCATTATCCCCTTGCTTACTCAGCTCCATCCACATGGCCTTCTTGCTGTTCTACAAATACACTAAACTTTTTTCCACTCCAAGACTTTGTACTTGCTATTCCCTCTGCCTGGAACTCTTTTCCTTATTTTTTTCTTCACAGCATCCATAACTACCTTAAATTATCTTGTTTAGATATTTATATACTTGATTATCATCTATTTTACTTAATAGAATGTAAACTCCCCAAAGGCTGGGATCATTTCTGCCATGTTCATCATTGCGTCTTTAACTGCAGTGAACTATCCACTGGGCTATAGCTGGGAATTCTCCTACATTGGTAGACACCTGAGAAGTTATAAGTTATCCTGTTAAAAAGAAATTTTTGTTAATACAACCTCTCTTCCCCACCTCAGGCTAGTGAGGAGAAAGTGCAAATCTTTCCCCAGTGCCTCCATTAACTTTGCCCAATCAAGACTTGCTCCACAGAATGTGCTTTAGATAGAACTCTATATCCTAAGAAGGGAGAAACCAAATGGAAACTGCTTCTTTCCAGTACCACCAGATTCTCCAAAGAAAAACAAAATATGATCAATAGGCAGTGAAGCTCTTCTTTTTTATCCTATATTCCTAAGAAAACATTGACTTATTATTCCTTCTTCATCTCAGGGACAAGTAGTGATCATAGGGAAAGCCTTATATTAAATTGTCTAATAAACAACCAATGTCTTTAATACATGTTTAATGAGATCTTTCTTTCCCATTGCTACACCTTAGGTACAACAACTATGACCGGGCTGTCATTAATACCATACCTTATGACATCGTCCATCGTTGGTATACAGCTCACCGGACTCTAACAACAGAGTTGAGGAGACCTGAGAATGAATTGTGGGTCAAACTAAAACCTGGAAGGGTAAGTCCCAAACTCTAGAGACGGTAAGTAAGCTTGTTATATAGAAACAGTGAAGAACAGGTACTTATTTAATATGTGAGACACACATGTTCATGAAATATAAGCTTCAAATGCAGGGCCAATTACCTACTATTGCTTTCATAAATTCCATTTAACCAACTGCACATCCTGGTTTCCAAATGTCTGTTTAATTTCAAAAGAAAAATTCCTTATTGAATATAACCTGAGAACAACCTAAAACTTTACTTTAAAATGATTGCTTCTGATTTAGAGTTCCTTTGGTCTGCCTCTGTTCTGATGGCTTTTTATCTCTCTTTTTACCTATTCACAGGTCCTATTTATAGACAACTGGCGTGTCCTACATGGCAGGGAATCCTTCACTGGCTACCGCCAACTCTGTGGCTGCTACTTAACAAGAGATGATGTATTAAACACTGCTCGTCTCTTGGGGCTTCAGGCCTAAAATTGACAGCATTGTGATAATGAACACACCTAACACACTGGCTACCAGAAGTTCATACAGAATAATGATATTGTATTATAACCTACTTCACATTGTCTTCTTATTCCATCCCAAAGAGAAGCCTTCCTCTTTCTCTAGTAGTGCAAAACTGTTAGAGACGGGATTCTGAGTGATCTGATGTCAGGCATCTACTGTGGTAGTTCTCTTCCCCAAGATATAATATAGACCTTGTCTTTCAAAACTTTTGATATAATTTTGGTCAATATATTTCAGAAATGCAATCCTCTTATTGATGGGGTAGCAATAATAGTCAGTAGATAAAAATGTCTTCCCACTAGATCAGTTAGAAAAATATGCATCCTAGAAATAATAAAACCTTGATAAAGCAGCAATTTTCAAAATTTTTGTTCTCATGACACCTTAATACTCTTAAAAGTTATTAAGGACCCCAAAAAATTCTTGAGTGTGACTTACACCTATTGATACAGATCATTTTAGAAATTAATACTAAGAAATATTTAAAACTCAAGAACCTGCCACATCCTTCAGCTCTCAGAGCGATGACATCATCACGTATCATATAGCCTCTGGAAAAGTGTTAAATTATTGTCACTCTGGAAATCCCACTCCTCTGGGATTGTGAAATTTTTTTGTGTTGTAAAGGACTGGAGCCATTAATTTGTGACTTTTCCAAACTATTTTTGCTCCCACAGATATGGAAAGTGTAAAGAGGAGAAAAATAATGGGTGCTGACTCTTTAAGACACCTCTACCACTTTTCCCAGAGGGTGTTGGG
>JAQZBX010015168.1:0-37778 GCA_029593785.1 Cabassous unicinctus
GAAGAGAGATTATTACAGCTGTGGCGAGTGAGTGCCTCAGCTGTAGGATGTGCAAAATTCGAAAAGTTCACAGAAGGCACAGCAGCTGGCTCTGCCGTGGGCCTCTCAAAGAATATGACTTTTGAATTGGGTCCTAAAAGATGAAAAATCACACATCAGATAGTGAATTTGGGAATGACAATTAAAGATACAGAAAAAAGCAGGAATCCAGGCACAGACCTGTCAGTGTTTTTTTGCTTGACAAGGCCAAGTGTCCATGAGGTGGAGTGTCTGTGTGAATGGGGGTGGGGGAGGGTTGGGGGAGACTGGTTTGTGTTGGGGCCTTTTGTTTCCCTCAGTGCTAAGGAATCTGGGCCTTGTTCTGAGTGTGATGGGGAATCTTGAAGCCTTTAAGAGTGGGGAGAGGCAACATGATACGAAGTGCTTTGAAAGATATTTCTGGCATTGGTTTGAGGGTAAATTAAGAGACTAAATTTTGTAGGCAATTAAAACAGGGGAGGAAATGTCAGGGGACTGGGTGAATCCCTTACCCTCTTCCATCTGCAGTTTCCTCACTAGCAAAATAAGAACAATAGTACCTACGTCAGGGTTGTTATGTGAACTGACTGAGGCAACTGCCTACTGTAAGGGAAGCCCTCATTTTAATTAGCTATTATTTTCATCAAATATGACTATTCTCTAGGGATAAAAAGGAGATAGTCCAGATGATAATTTAAGGACACGTGGTGAAATTTTATATTTTTGTGTGTGTGTGCTTAAAAGCAAGTGTCTACTGAGGGCTCTCTGTGAGCTCAGGTCTTAATTGGGGGAATCTGAAGATACGAAACCCTATCAGGCATTTTCCCTACCCTCTAGTGTTTAAAGTCATTTAACATCGTTAGAGATTTTAGGCTATTAAAATACCTTTACCAGGTATGAGAAAAGTGGATTGCCATCATGGCTGTTTGTCTAAATTATTTATCTTCCTGGGGAGGAGGCAGAAGCTATTCTACCTTGACATTGATTCTAATGGACTCAGCACAGACTTGCTCATTGTGATTTTTACATTCCCACTCTCATTTCTAGCTCTCGGAGAGTGGGAAGGTCAATAAGGATTTGAAATAAAGTGAACCTTAATGATTTCATTTAGACTGGTTTGAAAGAGCAGTTTGGGGAGAACACTTTTTTACATTCTAGAATCCTTTCAAGTCTTATGTTGCATGTGCATGACATTTCTTGTTGCTTTTGAACCACCCTGAGTGCTGCGGTTTGGAAGGGTTCTGTTGCTTATTCCGAGCCCAGTGCCAGGTCTTACTTGGTTCTCACTGGGCTCTCCCAGTCAACCAGGAAGAACAGATAATGATCACTCAGGGCACTAGAATGGCCACGGGGTCCCCACAAAATGTTGGCTGATCTGTAATCATAGGTTATTTAAACCCTAAGATTAACCAGGATAAGTACATTTTATTTCGAGGAGGCTGCATTTTTCTCCCAGTGACATTAATGCGATTATACCTTCACAAAAGAGGTGCTCACTTAAGAGATGTAGAGGCACATATTGTAAAGGAGGGACGGACTCTCACACTTGAGTAATGTGTTATCTTGAACTGAACAAAAAAATCAATACAATTTGTGCTTAGGCTAGCTGATCTCACCTTGTTGTCATGGCTACACGTGCACGTATTGATTCATCCAAAGAGATTCCTGGCTTGGAAGTGGCCTTGATAAAGGTAGGAATATTTTGTTCAGCAGAAACTAAACAGATCCTAGGACCTGACCTACTCTAAGAATGGAGCTGAGTCTCCTGTGCACACACGGTCCCAAAGCTTATGATATTTAAGTGCTTCCTTGGATTGTCACGAGAGTGACCTGGGCTGCGTGCTGTTACCATTGACAGACTGAGTGGGAGCTTGTGACAGGCACTGTCATATCACGTCTCAGGACAAGATGAGAGCCTTGGGGACGGCTCTAGAAAAGAATTAGAGAAAAATATACAAATGTAATTCACATTCACAATGAGTTTGATGTCAGTGGGGCCTCCATTGTACCTTATCTTCAAAGGTCTGAATCCATCAACTCAAAAGTAGATTAACTACCCAAAGCAAAAAAAGAAAGAGAAAAAATTAAGTTTTCTTTTTAAATTTTAATAAGTAGATAAGGTATAATCTCTTGGGATATGAGGAATACTAATTTATTTTTAATGTGTGTGTGCTTAAAAGTGATGCTTCTTGCAGAAGTGATTTTCAATTGGTTGAACTAAATATATAACATCTAAATTACTGAATGAATAGCTAGTCTGATCATCTGGTTTTGATAGTCCCAAATATTAGTAGTTTCTAATATATTATTTTGAAGTCTGTTTCTGGAATGGTTCAGGATTCAGGCTATTACATGCAAAAACAAGACAAAACCAAAAATGAATGTAACTTCAGGAGAAATTTATCTTGACTGATACAAAATAGAGTGTTTGAAAAAAAAAAAAAAGCCATGAAAGAGCTGGCAAACAGTCTATATTCTAATCTCAACTTTGCAACAAGGTTGCTTAGGTCAGTGTACCAATCACTTGACTTCTAGGGCAATCAACACTCTTTAGAAAGATAGCTTCTGCTCTGTAGGTTGAATACTGCCATTGATATTTTTACAAGGAGAAAAGCTAATAGAAATTTAAAGGAGCAGTGGAAAGCACAAAGACATTCTTTTAAAATAAAAAGTAGGCTTATTTTGAGTTTAAAAAAAAAATCACCCCTGAATTTTCTAAATGTAGGTTAAAAAGTTAACATCAACTTGTATTAGTGCCATTAATGTTTTCAGTTGGATGCAATAAAAACATCTTAGTTTTCAATAACCATTTAAACAGAAGTGGTTCCAAAGCCCATTTTACGCCCAAATTAAAATTGATAATAAACTGCTTAACATGTGTTGAGCTTTTCTTTGTGCCAACAGTGTGAACAGGCTTGTCTTAGTCTCCTAGGACCACTGTAACAAAGCATCACAAACTGGGAGGCTTCAAACAGACAGTCTGAAATCAAGGCTACGGAATCTGTTGGGTTCCGGCAACGGTTTGATGGCATCCGTGGTGTTCTTTGGTTTGTGGCATGACACAGTCTCTGCCTCCATCTCTGTCTGCGCCCCAATTTCCTTTCCTTGTAAGGACACCAGTCCTGCAGGATTAAGGTCCACTCTAGTCCAGTGGGGTCTCATTTTAACTAACAACATCTTGAAGGATCCTATTTCCGAATAAGAAGATGTTCGTGAGATCAGAAGTTGGGACTTGAACATCTTTTTCAATCCATGACAGTGCTTTACCATTAATTTTTACCACAATACTAGGAAGAATAATGAGTTGGAAACTCATTTGTCAAGTCACAGTCAAAAAAATACACAAAGATTTGAACTGAAGTGACTCAACTTCAGAGTCCACGTTCTTAACTAGAGATAGAATATTAGTAATAAAAATACTTGCCATAGTAAATATTGACTATTGCAAGAAAAATTTAGGGCAGTGAGCTGTATGGTTTATTTCTGTCAGGTTACTGGGGTATTAGATTGGCAGAAAGGAAGGGAGAAGAAGAAAGGTGAATTTTCTCAGATATTAAAATATGCAAACATAGTCTGCAAAAAATTAAGTAATTTAAATATGGGAATATAGTGTCAAGAGTTGAAGGAGAATCTACAGAAGCCAACATTGTAATCTTAGCTTAGAGCTTCCTGAAAGGCAATGCAAAAAGAGAAATTTTATTATATAAATTTCATTAAATGATTGGAAGTCATGTTGTTTTGGAGAGGCCAAATTTTTTTTGGTATTAAATTTTTTTTAATTAAAAAATTTTTTTAAGGCATCCCTGGGGATTGAACCCAGGACATCATACATGGGAAGCAGGGGCTCAACCACTGAGCTACACCTGCTTCCCAATAAGAGTTGGTGTTTTCATTTGTTTTTGTTTTTAAAAGGTACTGGGGATCAAACCCGGGACCTTGTACAGGGGAAGCAGGCACTCAACCACTTGAGCTACATCCACTCCCCTTGATACTAAATTTTGAATAAAAGTGTCCTAACAAAATAAGGTTCCTGTTTAAGACATTGAATCTATATAATAAATATATTTAATATCTACTGTTTCCAACAATAGTTTTATACCATATCCAAAAGTGGATTTCATATGGTTGTTTCTAATGTAGCATATGACAAATTTTGAAATTAAATCAGAAA
Source organism: Cabassous unicinctus (assembly GCA_029593785.1). Taxonomy (NCBI): domain Eukaryota; kingdom Metazoa; phylum Chordata; class Mammalia; order Cingulata; family Chlamyphoridae; genus Cabassous; species Cabassous unicinctus. The sequence goes on from JAQZBX010015168.1 coordinate 4,190, forward strand.
ATATGATAGATCAAGGCTGATGTGGGAGAAAAATAAAACTTTCAGCAGGTCTAACATGCCCCAGATTTAGCATAGAAAGCATTTTTCTTCTCCCCTATAACTTGGACAGCTTCTCAGTTAGTCCTCCCATGGTCAGAGAAGAAAAGAAAGGTTTTTGATAACAATATTTGGAGGACTGTGAGCAATTGCTCCAATCCTAACTGCTGTGAGACTCTAATGTGTAGAGAACTGGAGGATGAATTTGGAAAGATAGATGTGGATAAGGTTATGCAGAGGTTTTAATCTCTTCCATAACCCACTTTCTGTAGTTTTTGCTTGATAACTGTTGATGCTATATTACTTGGTGCACAGATATATATAAGTGTTAAAACTTTATTGGATCTTATACCCTTTATTCTTTTTAGATGTTCCCCCAGAAATATATGTGTATCACTTTCTTACTTCCTGCAAGGCTCTCTGCAAATATCTACCTCTCCTAGGGACACTTCCCAAATTTCCTATATAAAATTACAACACCATCTCCCTCTTCTCCTTATCTTCTTTGTCTTGCTTTTTTTTCTCCATGGCACCCGTCAACTTCTCAACTTTTTTGTTTACCTGTTTATTTTCCTTTCCCCTAAGTAGAATCTAAAGTACATGTATTCAGGGATTTTATCTCATTTGTTCACTGCTGTACCTGCAGGATCTTGGATAAGGCCTGACACATACTAGACAGTCAGTAAATATGTTTTGAATGAATGATGGAATTCTGGACCTTTGTGAGTTACTTTATTTTAGGTGTGCCTCTTTATGCAGGATGTTGCTAGCTTGTGCTTTGTCATTTCAATCTGAGAGTCTGCATTTAATAGATAAATCTATTGAATATTTATTTATTATTATGACAAGGATGTTTGCGCTTACTCCTATCATAACATTTCATACTATAGTGTAATATCTACTATGGTCACAGATTCTGGAGTGAGATTGCCTGTGTCAAAATCCTGGATCCTCCACTTGTATGACTTTGGATTTTGGGCATATGATTTAACCTCTCTGTGCTTATTTTCTTGTCTGTAAGATGGGAATAATCATAGTAATGGCCTTGTAGGGCTGTTTTGAGAATTAAATGAATTAACACACAAGGCACTGCAAACAGTGCTTGATATATAGCAAACTCTAGATGTGTTTGGCCAGCTTTAGCTGTGCATATCCCTTCTTGGCATCTATCTGCATCACGGTTTTGCTTTGCTACATTTCTGCAGATATTCTATTCAGGGTTCGTTTTACTTTTTAGTTTCATCCAAGATGGTGTGTACATTTCTGTCTCTTGGTCTCCTTTGGCCACCATTTATATGTCTCATGATTTCAGTTTATTTAAATATGGAGAACAATACCCATAACAAAACAAAATTTAGAGGTAGAACACAGGAGAATACAATGGGGGTTTAGCCTTTTGACTTGCAGTCCAAAAATATATTGCAGCTTCCTTCTGGTTAGAGCATGTCAATACATTGAGAAGAATGTTTTCTAAAAGTCGTAATGAAACTACTATATTTTTGTGAATTATTTCTTGAATCAGCACTTTATTATTTTTTGTTTTGAGTCCCTGTTAAAAACCAAGGTGTCTGAAAACCCCTCACTTGTTCATATTTTCAAATATACTTAAAATACAGTGAATTTATAAAATTTGTGCATGGCTTGTGTTTTGAAGAGAATAAAAATGGAAGAGACCAGAGGGAGAGAAATGGCAAGAGGCTTGTTTATATTTGTTTTTTTCTTAGAAGTGAAAGAGAACACTGACTTCATTGCACATAAGATAAGTAGTTGTAAAAATGGTGTGTTTTCAGAAGCCCTGGGGATGGGACCCCTGTCCTCAAAAATACCTTTCCTCAGATTTACTAACATATAATTCTGATCGCAAGCATTTTAGTCAAATTTTAAGATAATTCTTTGAGTTCATATCATATTGGAATTCATTGTATAGTTACATAATTTATGTTGGTGCACAAATGGTTTTAGATAGTTATTTTAAGAGCAAATGCTGGTGCAGCAAAAACCACCTATTTCACAGTTAATAATTGGGGTAGTTGTCTATATTTGCAAGGTCTGGCTGTGGTCTGGCTGGCTCCTGGGAGTCAGAGGTAGGGCTGGTTTAATAAATTAGAATAAAATCCTGCATAAAACATATCTGGTTATTGCATTTTAATACTCCCTCATTGCTCTTACAATTTGGCTGCAACTCTATGGATGCATGAGATCTGAAACTTGTTAAAGGTATTGGCTGTCTACTAAGTAATGATGACCCAACCAAGGATTATTACGTCACCGTGTCTGCTCAGGCAGCCTGCTTTGGACACTCCACTTCGCTCCTCTCCTCGGTAACTATTCCTCTTGATGACTCCTGACAGATAGTTTGAGGGGGAGTACCACAAACCCTAGAAAAATGAACTAACCTCATAGGCTTCATGATAATTTAGAAAAGGGTCTAAGAGAGCTATTGCTTTTGTTTTACTTTTTCCCCTCACTGGCTTCCAGAATGTTAACTTGGTTCCTGTGAAATTCCATGGAGTCTACAGTAATTCAGCATGAATGCAAAAACCCTTGCAAATATAGGCAACTACCCCATTTATTAAATGTGCAGCAAATACCGCATATTTTATATCAAACAAGTAGATACATTATAGATGTGAATAAAAATCTACATTTATTTCTCTTTATCCTGGAGAACAGGGGCAGAATCATAAATCTATATAAATTGCCCCTGTGGTTGAGTAGTCTGTGCTCACTGAGTGATACTAGCAATTGGAATTCTACCAATAGCAGAAATTCATAGAAAAAGGCATTATTGGTATCACTAAGGCCATATGTTCCAAAGAGGAAAATGCAGTACTTTAGTACATGCTCCCTCTTTGTGACATCTTAAATGGTATCTGGAATATTAATGCTACCGATATGACCAGAGAAACGAGTTGATGGGCAAAACACAGACAGCTATTATTTGTTTTTATTCACATATATAAATAAAAAACCACTTTTGGAAACCAGGTGGCTAACACAGTCTGCTTTCTAAAAGCAGAATGTTTTCTCCAGTGACTCTAACAGACTACTTCCTGGGAGTAAATATTTTATATTTGGTTTCAGAGTTTTGAAAAAATTGCCACCCCGACATTCATGGTTAACTACATGATTCTTTAAAATTCAAATGGCAGACAAACAAATAAAATGCCCACAGCAGAATGCCTCAGTATGCATGGACTCTGTTCACCTGCGTAGCATAAACAGAGCAGAGGCAAATTTAGTGCACTGACTGTTAGAGAATGTGCAAGGAAGGATGCTGCAAATGATGTTGGGAAAGCCATTGGAGAGAAGAATCTCAATATCAGTGTAGAATGCATAAAATACATTCTCATTATCAGAAGAGAGCCCATTTTACTTTGTTTACTTTCTTTTCTCTATGCCTTTCATTGCTTCTATCTCTAGATTCCTGCAGGAATATTATGCTGCTTCTCATCACGGTGAAAAGCTGGAATGCCCTTCATTCTCTCTCAGGCAAGGCTATCATTATTATTTTTATCTTCTTACAGTAGCACTGGCTTTACAGTTTTCAAAGACTTTTCCCATGCACTACCTCACTGGAATTTCACTATTTCAAGAGGAGGCAGAACGCATATAATTATCATTGTTTTAGTGACTCAGGGATTGAAGCTCAGAAAGTTTACGTAGACCTGCCCAAGATAATATGGTCTAATAAATGGCAGATTGAGAACCTGAAACGAAATCCTGCTTTGCAGACCAATATTTTTGCTACTGTATTTTATTGCTTCTAATAAAAATGAAGTTATCAACTTATGGCTTGATTTTCATTGGTGTAACTAGAATTTCACTCATCTAGTAGACAATATTTTATTGGTTTAAAAATCATGGGATTTGGAGTTAGATTAGGTTGAAATCCTGTTTTCATATGATTTACAGGGAAGAAATGCCCTAATTGTTTCGAGCCTCATTCTGTAATCCATGAAATAGCAAGAGTTATAACTACTTCGTAGGGTCATTGTGAGGATTAAATAAGAAAAATCCTGCAAAATACTTAGCGCTGTGCTTGGGACATAGTCATGCTCGGTAGTAGTAAAATGTGTCTTTGAGCCTGAGCCTGGGACTCAGCATTCCTGAGCAAATCGCCTCTGTTAACGGGCTGAGCATTTTCAGGTGCTTGTTGCATGAATAGTATTTGTTTCTTGTGTAGGGAATTGCTTGTCTGCTGGCACCTGGGGGAAGAGGTTAATAGGAAAGCCCAGCAGAGCCCCTTGAGGGCTCAGCCCCATGGACTCATGTTTGTACTTGAGAAGAAAAGCTCCTTTACCGAGTTTGAGAAAAATGGAGGCATGAGTTGCATGGCTGTAGTAGCTTTCTTCTACTATTTTTCATAGGAAGCTACGCATGTATACAAAACAGGGTGTGGCGGAGGGGCCCGCTTTCCACTTCCATGCAGAAAGTTTTCTGAGGACTACACTGTCAGCTGCTGAGCTCTGACCCCTCTGGAGCTTTATAGCTTTGGGAATATCAAGAGAGGACTCTCAGCATGGTCGCCAGGGTTCCCATGGATGTCTCTGGCAGCAGAGTTGTGATGGGGAGTCCTCACAGCTGCGTTTGTTGTGGATTAGAGTGGAGAACCCCAAGAAGACTATGACAACATTGAGACACCAGCCCCTGGAGAAACCCAGGCTATCTGGGTAATTATTTTGGGTTGGGGGAAAGGGTAAGGATCATTCAGAGGACTTGCATTTTGGAGGAGGGGGCTGAAAGTGAGTGGGTGCCATTCATAGGGCCCTTTTAGCACCCGCTGCCTGGGAGGACTGAGGGAATTTTAGTTATCCTGATAGATATGTGTACGGCCATATGATTTTTAATACCGAAGCGTTCAGTTCAGTTAAGCACCGTAGATAGAAAGATGAGCACATCCTCCTGTGGGGAAGATAAGGGAAAATAAGCAGACTCAAATGTGATAAGGGCCGTGGTAGAAAAAAACAGAAAGTGCAAATAGGACACAGAGGAGGGGAAAATGATTACATTTTGGGGAGCCCCAGATAGCTACAAAGCTGTGGGGAGCAAACACTGATCCCCACAGGCAGAGAAAGGGTTAGGCTTTCCAAGAGGGGTGAAAGCAGGAGTCAAGTCATGGAGATATAAAAGCAAACCTCTGCATTCAGCCAACGTGGCACAACGTTGCCATGTCTTCCCCAGTAGGGGAAGAATGAAGAATACATCCCGGGCACCCACCAGAGCAGTTTGGCAAAGCAGGTAAGAGTTAGTTTGGAGCATCAAGTCCAGGGAATTCATGTCAGAAAGAAGCAAAAGAAATCTACTTTAGCACTAAAACATCTGATCTATGGGTTCTCTATATCCTTCCTGGCCGTTATCTTGGATTAGCTCCAGAAGCTGTCCCAACACATGTGGTTGCTATAATGTAGATTTAGGTATTTTTATTCTTTGTGCATTTCTTCCGAAGATCAGGTTTTTGGCCAATCAAATTGTCCACTTCATAGGTAGAGGTATAGAGTTAAATTCCACTGGATTAGGGGTTTGAGTTGCACAAGTGTAAAGAAAAAATTAATATATTATTATTTACCTCAAAAAGAAATCTCTGGTGTGATTCCTTTTGGCTAACTTTTCATTTCTCTTTTCTCAATGTTACCCTAATTAAATCTTTTTCCAGAACTTTTGCACGTTTCAACAAAATTAGAATGAATGGGCAGAAAATGCAGATTTCATTGAGCACTTCCTGTATGTTAAAGAAGTTACTCTTCCACTTACTTACTTAAAGAAATGTTCCTGGGAAGAAATAAATGATCTTTGATATATAATGTTTCTTTTCAGTGTAGTGATAATTCTTAGCAAGAGCAGTGCTACAAATGACAGGCATGTCCACAGGCTAATATGTTGTGTAACAGTTTGAGTGACAGAGGGGACGTCTCAAAGTAGTAGCTGTATTTACTGAAAAGGAAAAAAAAGTTCCAGCAATAAATATTTTTTATAGGAAGCTATGCATGTATGCATTTGTTAAATTGTTTCCGGTAATGCCAGCACCTAATGAAAATAGGATTTGAAGGAAAGTTAAAGTTTCATTTTAAGATATGGTAGCATCTGCATCTGCTGAATGATTTATATGTGTGACATTAACTGAGTATTATAGGAAGAAACACTGTTTGACCTCAGGCGAGCTGGCATGAGACATGAGCTTGTTCTAGGTTGAAATTTCCCTCTTACATTTTTCATGAAATTCTTGCAGCAGGGTCACTCTTCGGCTCTGAAAAGATTTTCAACCTAGGAATTGCTACTGCTCAGCCATCAGAAACGCATTTATTTCATCAGTACTCCCCACCTTCATTTTAATGCTGCATAATAATTTAGAATAGGTTTAAGGCCCATCCATTGTAAAATTATCATTTTTCACCAAAGCAACATTATATTAAACACTTAATTATTCATTACTAATGCTTGTCATGGTGAAATATTGGCCTCACTAATTTTGAAGGCACCAGGCCCAGGTTTTCTTCCTTGAAGGTTAATGGCTGAGCCCTCAGTTTCATTAGATTTCCTAAATGTAACACACCTCGTATGTCATTGTGCAGCTTTGCTGACCCCTCAGCCCTTTTAGCAAGTAAAATCCACACTGTACAGAATGGTCTTTCATGTTCTGTTGCCATCTAGGAGAATGAGAAACTAATTTTAATGGTCATGGTGGGCAGAGCAGAATTTGGGATTCTACAGTTTTTTGAAATACTATCGATTGAATAATTCCTTAAGGGATGTATTTTCAATGGTGACACACTTCTTGATTTAAATAAATTATGCACTTTGCAAAAATCTGTTTACTGAATTAGAATTATGGTAGTGACATGTTTCTGCATTAGTTACAGCAGTGTTTTTTTCCCCTACATTTGGTCACAATATTCAAGATTTCAGCACTACAAACTTGGATATTTTACAACCCAGGACTCCTACTGTGGAACAGTTGTGCTATGTAGGTTTCTAGATGATAAGAAAAAAAATCTTCACTGGCATCTACACTCTTCATCCGATATCTTCTTCTGAAAGCTCCACAGGATTTTAGCACTATTAGCAGAGGAAAGTTTTATTTATCTGCCTTCCAGGCAATAGCTGAGAAAAAAATTATTAAGGCTGGGAAAACTTATCTGACATCCCACATTTTACAGTGACTCCATGTGTGTCTGTGAAATGGCTTTTCTACATACTCTGCTTCATTTGGTTACATAACATCTACTCATTTTGTTTTATAAAAATACTGAATGTATACTTTATGAGATCTGACAAATATATAGATCCACATAATCAGATATAGATATTGAATATTTCCATCACTCCATTCCAATCAATTACCACCTCCACAGACAACCATGTCTTGATTTCCATGACCATAGTTTAGCTTTATCTTTTCTTAAAGTTCATTTAATGGAGAGGCATGTAAAAACCATCAGCTATGATGTTGATTTTTCTATTTCTCCCTTTAGTTCAGGCACATTTTGCTTCAGGTATTTTGAATTTCTGTTATTAGAGACATTTACATTTGGGAACATTTGACTTCTTGGAGAATTAACCCTTTATTCTTTAATGAATTTTCCTTCCTTATCTCTGTCTGTATTTTGAAATCTAATATTATAGTTTCATGAACTTTCTTTTGCACATAATTTGCTTCTCTGGGGTTGGTAGTAATGTCCCCCCTTTCATTCCTGATTTTATTGATTTGTATCCTTTCTCTTTTTTCTTTGTCTGTCTAGCTAAAGGTTTGTCAATGTTATTGATTTTTTCAAAGAACCAACTTTTCATTTTGCTGATTCTCTCTATTATTTTGTTATTCTCTATTTCATTTTTCTGTTCTCTAATCTTTATTTGCTTCCTTCTGCTCACATTGGATTTAGTTTGCTCTGCTTTTCCTAGTTCCTCCAGTTTTATGCTCAGGTCTCTGATTTGAGGTCATTCTTCTTTTTTAATATATGCATTTAGAGCTATAAATTTCCCTGTCAGTACCGCCTTTACTGCATCCCATAAGTTTTGGTATGTTGTGTTCTTATTTTTTGAGACTTTTTTTTGTGAACTAAGATATGGTCTATCCTGGAGAATGATCCATATGCACTAGAGAAGAATGTGTATTCTGCTGCTTTTGGGTGGAATGTTCTATATATGTCTGTTAAGTCTAGTTGATTTAGAGTATCATTCAAGTCTTCTAGTTCCTTATTGATCTTCTGTCTAAATATTTTATCCATTATTGAAAGTGGTTTATTGTCTTCTATGAATTTAAAACTATTTTTTCCTTCAAATCTGTCAATATTTGCCTAATATATTTTGGGCTCTTCTGTTAGTTGCATATATATTTATAATTGTTATTTCTTCTTATTCGATTGATCCCCTTAGCAGTATATAATGACCGTCTTTGTCCCTCATAACAGTTTTTGACTTAAAGTCTATTTTATCCAATATTAGTATAGCTACCCCAGCTCTCTTTTGGTTGCTACTTAAGTGGTATATATATCTTTTCATCCTTTAATTTAGAATCTACTTATGTTTTTGAATTTAAGTTGAGTCTTGTAAACAACACATAGTTGGATCATGTTTTTTAACCATTCTGCCAATCTCCACGTTTTGACTGGAGAGTTTGAGCCATTACATTTAAAGTCAATACTGATAATGCAGGACTTTCTTGTGTGATTTTTTTCTATTTAATTTTTGTAAGCCTTATACCATTTTTGTCCCTCAATTATTTTGTTAATGTCCACTTTCATATTTATTTGATTTGCTGTATTGTGCCATATTGAGTCCCTTCTCATTTTTTTCTGGATATATTTTCCATATATTTGTGGTTACCAAGGGGTTTAACATTTAACATCCTAAGTATATAGCAATCATATTTGATTTGATACCAACCTGACTTCTATAACATACACATACATGTTCCTATACCCTCTGTCCTCACACATTTTTTGTAGTTTTTATCAGTTATAACTTTGTACACTGTATATCCAAAATTATAGATTTATCCTTACTTTTTATGCATTTGCATTTTAGCACCTGTAAGAAGAAGTGGAGTTGCATACCCAAACAAATAAACAAACAATACAATACTTGCATTTATAATTACCCCTATGGTTAATTTTACTGGAGGTCTTTATTTCTTTATGCTGCTTTGAATCACTGTCTAGTGTCCTTTCCTTAGCAGTCCTTGTAGGATAGGACTAGTGGAGAACTCCTTAAGCTTTTGTTTATTTGTGAATGTCTTAATCTCGCCCTCATTTTTGAAAGAAAGTCTTGCCAGATGCCAGGTATAAAATTCTTGGTTAGCAATTGTTTTCTCTCAGCACTTTAAGTATTTTGATCCATTGCCTACTTGCCTCTATGGTTTCTGATGAGAAATCAGCATTTAATTTAATTGTTACTCCCTTGTACATAACACATTGCTTTTCTCTTGCAGTTTTCAGAACTCTCTCCTTGTCCTTTGCATTTGACAGTTTGACCAGTATGTGTCAGAGCATATTTTTCTTTAAGCCTGTCCTGTGTGGTGTTCTCTAGGCTTCTTGGATGTGCATATTCACATCTTTTGCTAGGTTTTGGAAGTTTTCTGTCATTATTTCTTTGAATAATCCTTCTGCCCCTTTCTCTCTTTCTTCTTCTGGGACTCCTATAATGCATATTTTGGTACACTGGAGAGTGTCCACAGGACTTTTAGGATTTTTTAACATTTTCTATTCTTTTTTTTCTCTCTGGTCCTCAGATTGTTTCATTTCAAATTGTATGGTCTTCAAGTTTACTGATTCTTTCTTCTACAAGCTCCAATCTGCTTTTGAAACCCTCCTGGGAATTTTTCATTTCATTTATTGTGCTCTTCAACTCCAGTAGTTCTGTTTGGTGTTCCTTTTTAAAATTTCCATGTTTTTATTGATATTCTCATATTGTTTTTCATTGTTTTCCTAATATGCTTTAGTTCTTTCTCTGTATTTCTCTCCATCTCCATGAACATATGTTTTCTTGATTTTTATCTTCTTCCTTTTGGTGAACTATCATTTCCTGTTTCTTTGTTTGTCTTGTAATCTTTGGTTGTACACAGTGCATTTTAATATTATAAAGTGTTACCTCTTGGATATATTCCCTTAGATGTTTTTTTCTTGAGTCTATATCCCATTAGTGATATGACAGAGATTTTCTTGAGTGTCATGAGCTGAAGAATCTAAGCAAACATAAGTAAAGAATGCCTTTCACAGTCTTTTTAAATTTGCTGGTGCTCTCTTTCAGAGTGAGGTCCTCCTATCAAGAAGGTCAACTCAAGGTGACTGCAAAGTGCTGGGTCATTCCTTTCTTTTCTGGGCCTGTATCTTTTCCTGGGCTTGTTCTTGCTAGGGTCTTGGAGTTCCCTCTTTACAAAAATTTGAATGCTCCCTCTACTTCCCAGGAAACAGACCTCTAACTCTCCTGGATGTTCTACCACAGGACTTAAAGCAGGTCAGCCATTGTCTCAGGCTTTCCAACCCAATTGTTTCTTATTCAGCTTTTGCTGTCTCAAGTTTCTTTTTGCCTGGAGAGATAATTCTGGGAGGGGGAGCATGCTAGAGAGGAGTTTCCCAAGTCTGTCTTTCCCAGACAGAACAAGGCCAGGGACCCACAAAGGAGTGCTGCTAGTTCCAAATTGCCTTGGGGAGGGGCTGAGGGAAGGATCCAGAATGGTGTCAGGAGCTTCTTCCATAGCTCCCCAAAACTGCACTTTCTTTACTCACACAGCAAATGCAGCCCTTAAAGCTGGGCCCTGAGTGATCTGAAGTAGCTAATCAAAAGCAGTGATTCATGATCAGCCACACACCCCTGGATCTTGGGCAACTAGGTCTTTATGTTCTACTGTGGCACCAACATGAAAAATGCTGCCTGCTGCAATTTTGAGGAATGGGTGATGGTAGTCACTGACAAGGGAGTGCAATTCACTGGTATTATGGTAGTTTACCAGCCTTTTTCTCCTGCTCTTGCCTGGGTGCTGTACAGTGTTCTACTGGGCTCTGGAGTTTCAAAATAGTTGATTCAGACAGTTCCTGTCTGTTTAATAGTTCCTGTGGAGGGATTGATTACTGGAGCTTCCTATACCCTGCCATCTTCCCACAGTCCCACCTTCACAATTTGCATGGTATACCTTTCCATCCTTTTACTTTAGACTATCTGGGTCTTTATATTTAAGATTTAACATATATTTTAATAGCAGTACATAGTTGGCTCTTACTTTTCTGTCCTGTCTGACAATTTCTGTCTTTTTAGTAGAGTTTAGTCTATTTATATATTAGGTAATTATTTATACAAAGTTGTTAGTCTATTATTTTATTATTTGTATTATATATTTCTCTACTGTTTTGTGAATAATAATAATAGTTATTATTTTTTGGTATTTGTGACAATTTGAAGCTTTTGTGACTCCTAGAAAAGATCATGTTCTTGGAACTAATCCATTCCTTTGGGTGTGGGACCTTTGATTGCATTAGATTCGGTTAAGGCAGGGGTTCCTAACCAGGGGTCCATGGAAAGATTTCAGGGGGTCTGTGAGCTGGAATTGAAAATTCAAAAAAACATTATTCTATGAGGACATGTTGGTGTGGGTGTGATATATTTATTAAGTATAATGTGGCCTTATTAAGGGGTCTGTGGTTTTCACCTGACTGGCAAAGGGGTCTGTGGAACAAAAAAGGTTAAGAACCCCTGAGTTAAGGAAACTTTGATTAGATAACTTTTGATTAGATCTCTTTGGGGCATTTGATTGAACTACATCAGTGAGGCATGACCCAGGATGAGTCTTGACCCACTTACTGGAGTCTTATATAAGCAATGAACTGAAAGCAGAGACACATAGAGAAAGACAGCTGCCATTTTTACCCTGCCATGTGAGAGAAAACTCCAGGATTGCCTACAGCCACAGAAAGACAGAGAAACCCTGAGAGAGACGGGAGTCTGGAATCAGAGGAGCAGCCAAAGACACAAGGTCTGGGGAGCAATGAACCACATGCCTGATCTTCCAAAGCCGAGCTTGGGGAGAAAGTGAGCCTGGAAGAGAAGGTAGAGTACGGCTGCCATTTTCCCTTGCCATGTGGCAGGAGCCCAGGATTTGCCAGCAGCTGACTTTTGGTGAGACAGCGTCTCTGATGATGCCTTGATTTGGACATTTTCACAGCCTCAGAACTGTAAGATTTTACCCAAATAAATTCCCATTATAAAAGACAACCCATTTCTGGTATTTTTGATTTCAAAACATTTAGCAAACTAAAACAGTATTCCATGAAAACTCCCTATTGCTTTTAAGCTATAGCTCCTTGTATTTATATTTTGCTCTAAGGATTATAGTATTTATCCTTAACTTCTCATCATCTACTTTGCATTAATGCAGTACCACTTACTGTATGGTCTATAGATCTTGTAATATAATTCTACTTACTTCTCAAGTTCTTTGTACTATGGTGTATACATGTTTACACCATACATGTTGAAAATCTTACAATGCAAAATTTTTAGTTTTATTTTAAACTGTTAGAAGTAATTAAAGAAAAGGGTGTTTTCAAGTAATTAAGAGTTGAGTAAAATGTAGACTTCAACATGTATCACATATTTCCCATATTAATATGCTTCATTTCTTTTTGTAGTTTCTTGTTTCTGTCTGGTATCATTTTCATTTTTCTTTAACTTAAAATGTTCTTTTAGCATTTCTTATTGTATTATTTTATTTATTTATTTGTTTGTTTATGTTACAGAAGTTGTGAACTTACAAAACAATCATGCACATGTGTGGAATTCCCATACAATACCCCTTCACCAACATACCACACTGCTGTGAAACATTTGTTACAGATAATGAGATAATATCATCAGACTATTCCCATGTCCATCATGTATATTTGGCATGCTTTTTCCATATCCCCTTATTATTAACACAGTACATCTTTGGCATTGATGCAAGAATATTACAGTATTGTTGTTAAATATAGTCCATAGGTTACATTAATTATATTTTCCCCATGCTTCTCCACATTCCCACCAAGCTGCAAAAGTGAGGTATATCTGTTCTACTTCACAGAAAGACATTATTGCATTTGTACTATTAACCACAATTCTCATCCACCTCTGGGTTCACTGTATTATTCAGCCCCTAGATTATCTCTAGCTTTCTTTCAATTGCCATTTACATCCCTAGAGTACCCTTTTCAGCTACAATCCCATTTATAAACCAGTTGCTACTCACTATAATGTGTTACCATCAACTATCCATTTCCACACACTTACCATCAAGCTAATTCAAACTTCTACATAAATTAAGGATCAGTACCCCTTAGCAGCCCTCCTCTTATCTCCTAATAACCTATACTCTAGGTTTTAACTCCATGTATTTATTCTTTGTATTTAGGTCATATTAGTGAGATCGTGTAATATTTGTCCTTTTGTGTCTGGCTTACTTCACTTAGCATACTATTTTCAAGATTCATCCATGTTATCATGTATGTCCCAATTTCATTTCTTCTTACTGCAGCATAGTATTCCATTATATGTATATACCACATTTTGTTTATCCATTCATTGGTTGATGGACACTTGGTTTGTTTCCATCTTTTGGCAACTGTGAATAATGCCACTTTGAACATCAGTGTGCAGATGTTTGTTTGTGTCACAGTTTTCAGTTCTTCTGGGTATATTCCTAGTAGAGGAATTGCTAGATCATATGGAAGTTCTATATTTAGCTTCTTGAGGAACCACCAGAAACTGTCTTCTACAGAGGCTGCACCATTTTACAATCCTGCCAACAGTGAAGTATTTGATTCTTTTAGTTGCTAATGAAAATTTTTCCCTGACTTTCTCCTCAGATTGCACTTTACTAGTGTATATAAACACCACTGATTTTTGTGTATTGATCTTGTATCCTGACACTCTACTGAAATTGCTTATTACTCTAGCAGCTTTGTTGTGGATTTTTTGGGACTTTCTAGGTGTGGGTCATATCATATGCAAATAATGAAAGTTTTACTTCTTCCTTTTGTATTTGGATGCCTTTTATTTCTTTTTCTTGCCTGATTTCTCTAGTTGGAACCTCTAGCACTATATTGAACAACATGGTGACAATGAGTTTCCTTGTCTTGTTCCAGATCTCAATGCGAAAGCTTTCAATCTTTTACCATTGAGTACATTGTTAGCTGTGGGTTTTTAATATATGGCCTTTATCGTGTTGAGAAAGTTTCCTTCAATTCCTACCTTTAGTAGTATTTTTATCAAGAAAGGATGCTGTATTTTGTCAAATGCCTTTTCTGTGTCAATTGATAAGATCATGTGATTTTTCTTCTTTTATTTATTAATGGGGTGTAGTACACTGATTTTCTTCCATTGAACTAGTCTTGCATGCCTGGTATAAAACTCACTTGATCATGATAAATAATTCTTTTGATGTGTTTGATTAGCAGGTAGTTTATTGAGGATTTTTCATCCATATTCATTAGAGAAATGTGTCTATAATTTTCTTTTTTCATAATATCCTTATCTGGCTTTGGTATGAGAGTGATATATGCTTCATAGAATGAGTTTGGTAGCATTCCTTCTTGTTCACTTTTTTTGGAAAAGCTTGAGTAAGATTCCTATTAAATCTTTGAATGCTTGGTAGAACTCACCTGTGAAACCATCTGGTCCTGGTCTTTTCATTTTGGGGGTTGTTTGATGAGTGTTTCAATCTCTTTACTTGTGATTGGTTTGTTGAGGTCTTCTATTTCTTCTAGGGTCAGTTTAGGTAGTTTGTGTGTTCCTAGGAAATTTTAAATTTCTTGTACATTGTCTAGTTTGTTGGCATAGAGTTATTCTTTTATGATCTCTTTTATTTCTGTGGGGTCAGTAGCATTGTCCCCATTTTCATTTTTTATTTATTTGCATCTTCTCTATTTTTTCTTTGTCAGTCTAGCTAATGGTTTGTTGATTTTGTTAATCTTCTTGAAGGATGAACTTTTGGGTTTGTTAATTCTATTTTTTTTTTAATTTGTTCTCAATTTCGTTTATTTATGCTCTGATCTTTGTTATTTCATTCCTTCTGCTTGCTTTGGGAATATTTGCTGTTCTTTTTCTAGTTCCTCCAGTTGTGTAGTTAGGTCATGGATTTTAGCTCTTTATTCTTTTTTATTATAAGCATTGACAGCTATAAATTTCCCTCTCAGCACTGCCTTCCTTGTATCCCATAGGTTCTGGTATGTTGTATTCTTATTTTTGTTCATCTCGAGATATTTATTGATTTCTCTTGCAATTTCTTCTTTGACCCACTTATTATTTAAGAGTGTGTTGTTTAATCTCCATTTGTCTCTTGTTGATTTTCAACTTTACTCCATTATGATCAGAGAAAGTGCTTTGTATAATTTGGATCTTGTTGAATTTATTAATGTCTGCTTTGTGTCCCAACATATGGTCTATCCTGGAGAAATTTACATGAGCACTTGAGAAAAATTTATATCCTCCTGTTTTGGGGTGCAAAGTTCTGTATATGTTTATTAGGTTTAGTCCATTTATCATATTATTCAAGCTCTGTGTTTCTTTATAGATCTTCTGCCCAGATGTTCTATCCAATGCTGAGAGGGATGTATTGAATTCTCTAACTATTATTGTAGAGACATCTGTTTTTTTCCTTCAGTTTTGCCAGTGTTTGCCCCATGTACTTTGGGGCATCCTGTTTAGGTGCATATACATTTATGATTGTTATGTCTTCCTGGTAAATTGTCCCTTTTATTAATATGTAATGTCCTTCCTTACCTCTAATAACAGTGTTGTTTTTAAAATCTATTTCTACTGATATAAGTATAACTAGTCCTGCTTTTTTTTGGGTTACTGTATGCATGGAGTATCTTATTCCAGCTTTTCACTTTCAGTCTATTGGTATCCTTAGGTCTAAGGTGAGTCTCTTGTAAACAACATAAAATTAGCTCATTTTTTCTTATTCATGTTGCCAGTCTGTGTCTTTTGATTGGGGACTTTAATCCATTAACATTCAATGTTATTACTGTAAAGGCAGTTCTTATTTCACCCATTTTGACCTTTGGGTTTTATCTGTCATATTTTATTTTCACCACTCTTTTTATACTTTAGTTATTTTTATTGATATAATCTTCATTTCTAGACTCTCTTTTAAGCCTCTCTGTGGAAGTTTGATATTATTTATGAATTCCAAAAAGAGATATTGATTATGTTTGTAAACTGGTCTGTTCCTCTGGGTGTAATAACCCTTTGATTGTATTAATTTCAGAGGTTTCACTTTTACTTTATTAAATTAAGATTAGGGCTTTGATTCAAACATCATTAGGGTGACTTAGTTTGAGTGATTGCTCCCTCTGTGGGCTATATAAAGTGACAGTCACTCAAGGAGAACACAGAATAATATACACACAGAGGAATAGAGAGAGCACCACAGACATGAAAGAGAAATGAACTTTGAGCCTGTGGTCCTGAGAAGAGAGATGAGCCTGATAATCTATAGCTGACCTTGTGAAGAGGACAAAGCAGCTGAGTCTTGGGAAGACAGATGAGCCCTAAGCCAGCCTACATCTGAGATTGAAAGAAGCTGGACCCATGGAGCCTTAAGAGGAAAGAAGACTGACCCCTAGCAGATATCGGTAGCCATCTTGCTTCAACACGTGGCAACAGACATTTGGTGAGAAAGTACCTCTTATGATACCTTGAGTTGTATTTTCCTTAAGGCCTTGTGACTGTATGCTTTTACCCCAAATAAGCCAACAGATTTCTGGTACTTTTCATCAGCACCCCTTTGGCTGACTAACACATTCTCTTTCCTGTGTTTTCTTTTCAGGCTGTAGCACTCCCTTTAATATTTCCTGCAAAGACAGTCTCTTGATTACTGACTCAATTTCTGTTTATCTGTGAATATTCTACACTTGTCCTGATTTTTGAAAGACATCTTGTTGGTATAAGATTCTTGGGTAGAAGTTTTTCTCTTGCAGCATCTTAAATGTATCATACCACTACCTTCTTTCCTCCATGGTTTCTGATGAGAAATATGCACTTAATCTTATTGGGTATCTCTTATATGTTAGGCATTGCTTTTCTCTTGCTGCTCTCAGAATTCTCTCTTTGCCTTTGGCATTTGATATTCTGATTAGTATATGTCTCTGATTTAGTTTATTCAGATATATTCTGATGGGAGTACATTGTGCTTCTTGGATATAGATATCTATGTCCTTCCATAGGGTTGGGAAATTTTCTACCATTATTTTTTCAAATATTCCTTCTTCCCCTTTTCCTTTTTCTTCTCCTTCTGGGACACCCTCGACACACATGTTTGCAGATCTCTTGCCATCATTTGTTCCCTGAGACCCTGCTCAATTTTTTCCATTCTTTTCTTCATCTGTTCTTTCTTTTGTATGTTCAGTTTATGAGAACATGTCTTCAAGCTCACTGATCCTTTCTTCTGCCTCCTCAAATCTGCTCTTTTATGCCTACTGTGTATTTTTCTTTCATTTATTGTGGCTTTCATTGCCATAAGATCTGCTATTTTTCTATATATGCTTTCAAATTCTTTTTTGCACTCATCGAGTGTCTTCTTAATATCCTTAATCTCTTTAGTCATCTCATTGAATTTATTAGAGATTTGGATGAACATCTATGATTAGTTGTCTCAACTCCTTTATGTCATCTGGAGGCTTATCTTGTTCCTTTGACTGGGCTGTATCTTCCTGTTTCTTGGTACGGATTATAATTTTTTGTTGGTGTCTTGGCATCTGGCTTACTATTTATTTATTTACAGTATTTATTGTGGGTGCCGTTTCTCTCGATAGTTTAGGGCTTTCTTGCTTTTTGTCCCTTGCTGGTTGTGTACTAGGAGCTGAGGATCTAGTTGGTGCTGTAAGTTGTGGGGGCTGAAGCTGTCTGCATTGCTCCAGGAAACAGTGAAGCTTCTCCCTCATTTCTCCTCTGCCAAGGGTAGGAACAGAGCTGCAGCTCTGTGTAATAACCCAAGTCGTGCAGGCCAAGACCCACTCTAGTTGCCCGGAGAAACTGATGAAGCTTCATGCCCCTTCCTTCCTTGCCTGGGGCTGGGATGGAGCTTCAGGTGTGGGCAACAATCTATGCTGTGTGGGTCCAAAATGACTGCAATTGCCCACATAGACTGACATAGCCCTGGCCCCCCTCCTCCCCTGTCAGGGGTGGGGATAGATCCTCTAGAGTGCCCAAGAATCTAAGCCTCTCAGGGCCAAATGCACCTGCAGGTGCCCTGAGAGGCTTAGGGAGTACTGTCCCTTCTGCCTTTTCAAGGGTGGGCATGGATCCACAGGTGCCCAGCAGTTCAGTCCCTGTAGGCCGAAAGGGCCTGCTGTTTCCTGAAGAGCCTGAGGAAACACCTGTCCCCTTCTTTTCTATTAGGGGATGTGGAGAGATCCACAGGTGCCCAACAGTTCAGAGTCTGTAGGCCGAAATTACCTGCTGTTGCCTGGAGATGCTGAGGAAACACAGCTCCCCTCCTGTCGTACTTGGGCACAGGGATGGAGCTCTAGGTAACTATTCAGTCTGTGTGGGCCAAAAGCATATGCATTTATCCAGAGAGGCTGGGGGAACACCACCCCCCTCTTGTCCTATCGGGGGTGGGGGTGGAGCCACAGGCACCCAGTGGTTGATTTTGTTCAGGCCAAAAACACCTGCATTTTCCCTGAGAGGCTGAGGAAGCACCACCCCCCTCCTATCCTATGGGGGGTGATAGGGGTAGAGATGGAATTGAAGGTGCTCAACAAACCACTTTGTGTGGGCTGAAAGTGCCTGCAGTTGTCCAGACAGGCTCATGAAACACAGCTCCCCTCCTATCCTATTGGGGGTCAGGGATGGAGCTACAGGTGTCCAATTATCCAGTCTGTGCAGGCTAAAAGCACCTGCAGTTGCCCAGAGAGGCAGAAGAAACTCCAGCCCCCTCCTATCCTATGGTGGTGCTGGGTTGGAGATTGAATCAAAGGTGCCCAACAATCCAGTTCTTCCAGGCCAAAAGTGCCTGCAGTTGCCTGGAGAGTCCGAGGAAACACAGCTCCTCTCCCATCCTATTAGGCTGTAGGGATGGAGCCCCAGTTATCCGACTATTCAGTCTGTGCTGTCTGAAAGTGCCTGCAGTTGCCCAGAGAGGCTGATGCAGGTTCCCTCAGCTTCTTCCCTGCCAGAGGTGGGAATGGAGCCTAGGCTAGGGCTGCAATCCAATCTGGGTGGAAAGAAGCAGGTCCCTACTGTCACTGTGAGTTTCAATCAGCCCCACTTCCCCTCATGCCTGGGGCAGAGTTAAAATGGTGGCTATTGGGCTCTTTTCAACTTGGAAAGGTTCAAACTTTAATGTTCTTAGGATTATACTTAACCTGCCGAATTTTTTAATCAGTAGGTGATGCCAGTGCCTGACTGTCTCTTTCTCCCCTATTTTGGGAAATGGAGCCTCCCACTCCAGCTACAGAATAACTCCCAAGGCGACTTGCATTGCCAGTGGAGCATGAGCACCAGCCTCCACAGCGTGGAGGGCTCTCCTCATGAATCTTCACTGCAGATGGGGAATGTCCTCCTTCCATTCTTTCAAGGATGTTACAGAATGCTCTTCTGGTCTCCTGGGGTTCTCAAACAGATGCTTTAGATAGCTCTGTTTAGATTACTAATTGCCCTGTGAGATGAGCTGAC
The DNA here is from genome assembly GCA_029593785.1 of Cabassous unicinctus. Taxonomy (NCBI): domain Eukaryota; kingdom Metazoa; phylum Chordata; class Mammalia; order Cingulata; family Chlamyphoridae; genus Cabassous; species Cabassous unicinctus. The sequence continues at coordinate 23,873 of JAQZBX010015168.1, forward strand.
TCTTGGAACGCTCATCCTGTAGCTCAGCCGCCATCTTGCCCTGCCGCCCATTTTAGCATTTCTTTAATGTAAGTATGCTGTTGACAAATTCTTTCAGCTTTCATGTTATCTAAAAGGGTCTTTATCTCATCCTTTGGAAGTATATTTTTGCTGGGTACAGAATTTTGAGTTGACACTATTTTTCCCTTTATTGCTTTAATGATTTCACTTTAATTTCTTCTTACCTTCATTGTTTGAATGTGAAGTAAGCTTTAATTAATATTATTGTTTCCTTGTGTATAGTATGTTGTTTTTTCTTGTGTTTGAAGATTTTTCTCTTTATCTTTGGTTTCCAACAATTTGGCAATGATGAGCTGGGTGTGGTTATATTTCTTTTTATCTTAGTTGGGATTTTCTGAGCTTCCTAAATATCTAGGGAGATATATTGTATCAAATTTTGGAAAATTTCAGCCATTTTTCTCCTTCCTATATTTCTTTTGTCCAATTTTCTCTTTCCTATCACTTAGGGATCCAGTTGCATATATTTTTGACTGTTTGGTATTGTCCCACAGGTAACTGAGGCTCTAGTTACTATTTTGGCCCTTTTGAGTTTGATCCCTATCTTCTCAGTTTAGTGAGATTGCCCCTCTTCTTTGACTTTGCCTCTCTGTACTGTGGTAGGATCAAAGGAGCCTGGGTGAAAGTGAGCACTCACTCCCCATCCTTTCAAGAATCACAACCATTCTCTTCATATGAGGATTGCTGCTTTGTATATTTTGTCTAATTGTGTAATTTTATACTTCAGGTCCCCATCATAACCAGAAATAGAAATCCCATTTTGGATTTTTAAAAGTTATTATTCTATATTTGTTTCAAATTTGTGTTCAAGTACCAAAAGCACTCTTTAGAGAGTTATTATAATTCAAAGTATTTAAACTGGAAGGTAAACTACTTATATTAAATATGCTGCTATTGGCCATGATAATGTTTTCTAATTATCTTGTTACAATAGGCACTTAAAGCTTTTAAACCTTCCTTGTAGTTCCTGTAGGAGATAGTACAGTGCTTGGTACCCAGTAAATGCTATTCTTGTTCCATTGAGTGAACTTTCTAAACTAATGGGGTGGAACCAGATAAATAAATCACTGTATCAAACTCTCCAAATGCTAAATAAAGTGTGTAGTTTTGTGTGTGTGTGTGTAGGAGGCTGTTGTGGATAAGATATCACAGAATCTTACAGATTTATTCTTATCTCAAGAGATTTCCTTTTCCTTTTTGTTTTGTGAACAACACATCTCTTTACTGCCTCAGAAAAGCTACTATCCCTCTAGTTTTGATATGGTAAAAATCTTACTCCTTTCATTTATTTCCAATAGTGACATTGAGTCAAGACTGGGACATCCAGAACATCCAATAAGTAAAGCTTAACTAAAGGTTCAGTATCAAACTCTGAATTAAACAAGGAAATAAACATATAATTGATCACTGTAGTTATTCTGGTGTTTATATAACTCCTCGTGCTCAAGTAGTCCAAGGAAGAGCCCTTACCTGATGTTCTCTAACCCAATAACAGACACAGAGTATTTGGGAAAGAAGAAAGATCTTTACTGAAGTGCACAGTAGGTGGAGGTCAAAAGACAAAGTCTCAAATCTGCCTCCCCGAAATAAGGGGACAAGGTTTTTTTTTTCCTTCAATTTTTAAAAAAGATTATTTATTTATTTACTTGTTTGTTTCTCCCCATGCCTTCGCTGTTTGCTCTCGCTGTGCCTGTTCATTGTGCGCTTGTCTTCCTTTTAGGAGGCACCGGGAACTGAACCAGGACTCTCTCGTGTGGTAGGCAGGAGCTCAATTGCTTGAGCCACATTTGCTTCCCACTACGGGGTGGTGGGGTGGGGCAAGGGCTTTGTTAGTCAGACGAAGGGAGGTGGGGAGAGGGATATCATTGGATGGGCCTATTTGCAAACTATGGCTTGCAGGTTAGGTTATCTGTCATTTGAGGCAGGGGGAGAGGGCAGTGGGCTAACATTCTTACCTCAGACTACTTACTTCTTCTCTGGTCCTGCATCTATTCCCTTGTGGTTTCTGCCCACTTTTTTTTTTTTTTTCAAGGATTTATTTATTTATGTATTTACTTTTATCCATTTTTACCCCACCCCCCGCCATTCAGTTTTGCTTTTTTGTGTCCATTTGCTGGGCAACTCTCTGCATCCATTTCATTCCCTCTCTTCTCATCCTTCTCTTCCTGTCTTCATGGGGATTCGCTCCTCGGAAACTCCAGTGTGGGAGAGAGGCGTCCTACCACTTGCGCCACCTTAGTTCCTGGTTTTTCGGCACGTCTTGTCTTGGGTCTCCTTTGTGTCACTCTCCTGTTGTGTCATCATCTTCCTGCGTGGCTCACGGGGCCTGATGGCGCACTTGCACGTGGGGCCTGGAGGGCTCACCCGCTCGCGGGGCCTGGAGGTGCACCCGCGCACGGGGCCTTCTGCCTGCTTTGATTACACTAGCCAGAGTGACCTTGAATGGCAGCTCCCCTGTCCGGTGCGTGTTTTACGAGGCTTAGATAAACAGAAGCAGAGCAGGCCCTTATCCTGCAGTCAGGCAATTCTTTCGTTTATAATTGATAGTTGTAACAAGTGCCCAGTTACTAGCTACAAAGTGAAGGTTACATACTTCAAAATTAGAAGTGTTACTATAAAAGAAACAAGGTAGTAATTGTGAGTTACAAATAATGTGATACCGAAGGTGGGGTTCAGGCATCTATCACTGCCATCGTTCTAGATGTGCCTCCTCTATGTGGGTGCCATCTTAGATGCTGTGCTAGGCTGAATTATGTACCCCAATATAGACAGATCTTTGGTCTTACTCCACATTCTTGTTTATGTGAACCCATCATAAATAGGGCCTCTTGAAGATTTAAGTTTTAATTGAGGTGTGGCCCAACTGAATGAGGGCAGGTCTTTTTATCCATAGTACTAGATGCCTTGTACAGATCACAGAGAAGTCACAGAAGCTAGAAGAGAAAAGACACTATCTTGTGATGGGAAACAAAGGTAAAAGCCCCTTGGGATTGCCAGTATCCAACACCAGGATGCTAAAGCCTTTGGGGAGAAAGAAAGCATTGCTGTTAACTTGATTTTGGACTCCTTCTAGCCTCAAAACCATGAGCCAATAAATTCCTGTTGTTTACGCTAAGCCATTGTATGGTATTTTTCATGGCAACAAGACAAGCGTTCAGATGCCACTGTAGATATCTCTCTGTCTCTAAGATTAAACCCATGTGTTTAGACCCAGAGACTACCTAAGGTCTGCATTCCAATTTCTGGATTTGGGGTCAGAACTGAGCTTCCTCCAGATGATTGAAACTGAATGTGGCTATAGGCCTGCATTAGGTGAGGGAATAGGGGTGTTGTTTAATTTCAACACAAAACATTTAACAGTTTTGACTCTTTAAACACATTCAAGCTCCATAAACTCTCAGCAACTATCTTTGGGAACTCGAAAATGTTATGTAAATGCAAGATATTATTAGCGTGAAAGTAATAAAATCGTAACTGGAAGAATGGATTCCTTAAGAAGTCTAAGGGTGTAGATGTCTCTTTTCTAGTTAATATAATATTAATATTTTGTAGATTCTACAAGACCACCTTTATTATTTGGAACCTTACAAAACCGTGGGATCGTCTATGAACCTCATGCCAAGCATTGGAATGTGTAAAAGCCAAAAAGCTAATCTTTATTTACTCTGGCATTATAGTGTTAGAATTATATTAAGATTTTATAAATACATGTACATACAATAATCATAGACTTTAAAAAATATTCATTCTTCTGACATGGGAAATATTTTATTATTAAAAGTGCAGTTTTGTTCTTGTATTTCCTTTTATAAATGTATAATATTAGCTTGGCTCTCTCTTCCTTAGTGTTTTCTTAATAATGGAATGGATTGTATAATGTTAAACATTAACATGGTTTGGTGACAACTGTATGTGGCCAGAGACAGTGCAAAACATATTACCTAGGAATAATGATATCCCCAGTTTGGGATTTTCCATGGACCTCAGTTATTCACATTTTGCCAGTCTCTCATGATTAATTATAATCGAGATTGGGCTTAGGCTAAATTCTGTGTGGATTTCTGTAGCATTTGTTGAATGTTATTGAATATGGATTTCCCTTAAATTCTTTAAGTCATACAAATGGCAATTTCCTTTATTCCTTAGGGCAGAAAAAGTAAGTGAGAAATATTAACCACACATTAACGAAAGACAAAAGGACTATTCATTAAAGTCAACAATCCCATAAATAAGTAGGATAATAAATTAACAGGAAAGGAAGGGGAAGATATAATTAGCACTATGTTTGTGCAGTGTCTAATTAATTGTACTTAGTGATAATACAGTTATGTGGTATTTTGTATGTGCTACTTATTGGACCTTTTTATTGCCTTATCTCAGTGAAAAGGGGAACAAGAGATAGAAACAGATATACTTCTTTACTGGAGCAGCAATTTTGTAGGTTTGTTCCAATTCTTGATTAAAAGTACAATGTTGGACACATATTCAGTGAATGTTCACTATATACTTAAGTTCTAGTACCATAAAGTAGAAAAATAAAATGTGTAGTCTCAGCCCTTGAACAGTTATCTGCGAATAAGAAAAGTTGAGTAACAATAGGGTCATAGGAGGGATATGACTTGCAATTGAGACTCACTTGGTGGGAAAATGAGAGGGTGGATGAGGGGCTGAAATGAATGTAGGTAGTTTTGTAGATGAAGTGGGAGTAGAACTGGGCTTTGAACGTAATTAGGAATTAGGTAGAGGACTGAGGCAGATGTTCTAAAAGAAGTGAAAAGTGGAAGTGCTGCATGCAAATGGAACATCTGGGGTGGGGGGCATGGGACAAAAATTCAGGAGAAAAAGACTGAAAATGTGAGTTGATGCCAGTTTCGGAAAGGCCTCCTGGGCTAGGGAGATTCACTTTTAACCATTGGTTCTCAAACCCAATTGATGGTCAGAATCAGAATCAGAATCTTTGAAAATATATAGATTCCCGGAACCAGTTTACAGAGATCCTAATATAGTAGTTTGAGTGGGATCTATTAATAAGTATTTTTTGAAAACTGTTCAAGTGATTCTTACCTTTGCCAGATTGGGGACCAATTGCTGGGCCATGGGATACTGCCATGTGGAACCATGGCAACCAGCGCAGTCATCCTAGCAGGTTTATGTTTCTTCATTTCACTTTTCTTCTAATTTTATAAAATCTTTGTTCATAAAGCATAACTGGTTTTTTTTTCTTAGTAAAAGTAAATCTGAGAATTTAGTAATTCAGTTTAGAAATAAAACCCAACTTAGCAACCATGCAGCTTTCCAGGCAATTACCTACATCAGATGGGTCACTTAGAAAAGGAAAATAAAGAAGAAACCAAACCATACAATCAAATAAATGGCCTATCTGGCATTGTCCATAGGAAGACTCATCTGAGGAGAAATGCACCTGACACAGGGTTCAAACCTCATTCCGAAGCATCCACTTCATCAGTCCCACAAACACTGCCATGTGATCAGATGCTGTCTCCTGATGAGTGAGACGTTGTGTGCAGGTGGAGAGAGACCCATGCCTTTCACTGCCTGCTCAGCATAGGAAGAATGTTGGATATGAACATATTTTATGGACCAGTAGATGTTTTATTTCAGCCTATGATGCCTAGCTGTGTTACTGAGCAGGAAAGCTGTCTGCTGTGAAAACTGCTGCCAGTTTTCAGCGTGGCATGCCCGCCTGCAGAATCAGCCCTGTTCAATACAGCTATGCTTCCTTTCAAACCATCTACTTATACGGGGGTGTGGATTTATATAAGAGATATATCAGGGAGTGTTCATTAATATTTCAGATAGGTTTGCTGTAGGATTTGTGGAATAGAGTCCTGAATTAAATCTTTCAGCGCCCGTGCAGTATGGAACATAAAACACAGATTTTGGAAACGGAACGACTTGGGCTTGCCTTTTGCATTAGTCTCCAAAGGGATGTGTCACTGTGTTTGGCATTGTATATGCCTCAACAGCATAGATTTCAGTGTTTTTCCATTGTGCGGCAGGCAAGCAGTTTGGCAGATTGAGTTCAGCTTCCAGGGTCACCTCTGTTTTGGTCTAAGCCCATTTTGGTAATCCCATGCCTTCCATGGATCGTTGATTCAGGAATTGAGAACTGAACTCATCATGACATGGCATTCCTCTAGCCATGAGATTTGATTTTAGAATTAAGCTCATGTGTTCCAGTTCTGGCCAGTAAGACAAGGAAGAAGGCAGCTTGCTGAGGGATTCTGGGGAAGTTCTTACCGTTTTCTAAAGGGAAACCAGCCTGTTCTCTGGTTGCTTTTGTTTATGGCAGCAATGCGCACAACCTCTGCAGCTGAAAGAGAGAGCTGACACAGAGAGGAGGAGAGAACTGCGATATTTGTAGAGAGAAGGAGCTGGAGTCATAGGATTATACTGATCAAAAGTATGGGCTATTGCTTGCCATCCTCCTACCAGATGCTTTAGCCAATTCTCCGGTACCACAACCAAGATAATCCTAACTGATTCAAAGATCCAGGTGTGCTTAACCTCTTTGAACCTCAGCTTTCTGAGTAGGTGAACTGCCAGTACAGTGCCTGGAACAAAACACATTATAAATGGTAGATGGATGGGAATCTGCTTTGATTACTATATTTTAATTGACAGTTAGTTTTGAAATGCATTTAATTGTACAAAATATTCACTTAAAACACCATGATCATTTTCAAAGGGTACCAGAAAAATTGGAATAATATTGTTAGTAACGTGTTGCACTCCTCAGGAGATAGAGTGAGCAGGGATAGATAAATTGATAAAGTAAGCACTTCAGCCCATGGGGAGCTCTAATATGTCATGGTTTCTCTCCCTAGTGGATGTTTGAAGAATTACAGAATCACGTGGCAGATTTCTTTGTATTCCAGTTAGAACTTTGCCAATCCCATTCACAGACTTAGCTATAACAAGGAAGGAGACTGTTGTCCAATCCCTGACGTCTGGCCGAGTCTATAACTCCACTCAGCAACCTGGCCGATGGTGATTTCGTTTATTAGTGGCAATGATAATAAGATCTGCCAACATTTGGTGGTGAGAGCGTAAGACCTCTGCTTGTCTGAGCCTGCCGTTTCTCCCGATCTAGTCCAGGTTTTTCTCCCCATTCCCCGTGCTAAGTGTCTCACATTATTGGTTGCTCTGCATGGTCGTGCTGAAAATCTGTTCACATCAGTACTTCTTGAGCATGACCCAAGCCAGTGCCCTGAACATCCTTTTCGTCCTTCCTCTTAGCAAGATTTGTCTGTACATTGTCTTTTTGTAATCGGTCCCTTCTCCTGGCCAGCTGGCACTTTGGTAAGCAAGTGTTCTTTCTCATGAAGGCATACATGACTGAAACTTGCCAAAAATAGTTCTCGTTTTTAGGAGGCATTTCTTTTTGAACGAGATACAATACTTTAACTCCCTAAGGAATTAATTTTGTGTTATGTGATTGCTTCTGCCTCTAGTGGGTATTTCTCAGCCGCTTGCTTACCTAACGCAACAAAGAGGCCTAGTCATTCCATGTCTTATTTTGGATCTCCTCTGCCCCTAGGCAGTCCTTGAGTCAAAGACTTGGGCTCAATTAGTTTATTGAGAAGTGATTCGAAGAAGCACTATGAGGGTGTGGGGAAGTGAGAGGGAAGGGAGTAAAGTCAGTGAAAGTTATGTTTATGAATGGATTATTGCTGCAGGCAACAGAGCCTCTCAGTCAATATGTGGAATGTACCTCAGAGTCAACCCACTGAGGGGCAAGGAAGCTGGGTTTTGGATCAACCAACTTCCATGCCTCCTGAGCTGAGGGTCACTTTGGGAATGTTAACGTCCTGGCCCTTCTGGCCTGCCCTTCAGAGTGGCAGAGCATGCTCTAACCTCAGTAAGAGAAATGCTAGAATTCCTGGCACTTTGGGAACTGTCTGCAGGTGACTTCGGGTATGCTTAGAGAATAAGAGCCCAATACTGAGAGCCTCAAAAGGTCCTCTGGGCCTTCTTATATCCCCTTTTTCCTTTCATGACTGACTTTGATGTATCTTCTTAATGTGATTTGACCTGGATACCATTTTCCTTTATCTGTGCATGTAGGGGGCTGGTGTGCCATGCAGAGAATAAAGAGCTCACATCCTAGAGAGAAGAGAACTCACATCTTGTCGCATTCCTACTATATATGCACTCGATACCTTATAGACGTGATCCCATGTAAGCCTCACAATAACCTTAAGAGGCAAATGTCTGTGCAAATTGGGACTCAGAGAACTTAAAAGCTTTCCCCAAGGTACAAAACACAGAAGTGATAGAGTGATATTGAGAACCGTGTTCTCTGTTACTCCAAAGCCAGGCTCTTTCTAGTTTCCAAGGTTGCTGCTCCCTGGGGCAATGAAAGCTGGCTTGTGGGAAAGGAAGTAGCTCTCAGCTGTTTCTGACTGTATCAAACCAAATCAAGTAGATTTAAAGTCTGTCCCTAGTCTCCACATTTTGTGGTAAATTGGATATCAAATGTACACATTATTGAATTTCATGTTCTGAATGTCTAATTCTTCTCCAAGTGTCATACAATTAGCCATTTTTTAACATAACTTGTTTTCATTACTTGCATAAATTGTTTTCATTAGAGACTCTAAATAGGTCAGTGGCATTAACATGTAATAAATACAAATCATGCTGCAGCAGGAAAAATCGGTAAGGAAGTATGGGCTGGAAGTTCCAGAGCTAAGCGTTAGGCTTTGTTACAGTCCCTCAGAGCATGGTGAACACATGCAAAATGCCAAGGGAAGAGGACGGAGGCCTGTATCCTTCTCCTGGTTGGCCACATGGGACTCTGTGGTGTTAGGGGAAGGAAAATGCTTCCTACTGCTACAGTCATCACTCCTTCCTCCAGTAAATCTAGTAATACTAGGAGCAGCCATCTTTAAGCATCTGCTAGTTCTAAGGCACTTTAAGTTGCAGACATACTCTCATTTTCATTCCAGCCATATGATCCAACCATGAAGTAAATAGAGGCATAGAGGTAACTAGTAACTTACGATACAGAGGTAGAAAGTGGTGGAGCCTAGATTCAAATCCAGTTCTGTCTGATTCCAAAGCCAATATTCTGTACGATACAGTTATGTGGTAATTAAAAGAAGTTCCATTCATTACTGATATTTTGGTCCTGAACAACTCTGCCCTGAGATTTAGAACACGATAAATGTAATTAAACAGCTTCTTACTCATTTGGATCATCTTTGTGGTGATTTTTGTCTACTATCTCCCATGATCTAACAGTAAAAGCATGGGAAACATTTGGAAAAATGACAGATATAGTGACAATAATTATTATTTACAGCCCAGGGCTGTCTTGAGAGAATTGGAGCAAAAGGAAGAAGGGAAAAAAATGCTTTGTTTATAGAATTTAGAGTTAAGGGCAAAACTACCACTCTCCTGGTTTTCCAGCATCCGTTAGCAAGAGCCAAATGCAAGTTGCAACTTTCTGCCTGCTCCTGGCAAGAGCTCTATTTCACCACCCTCCCCAAGTCCCCACAGATTTGCCAACACTATCAGTTGGAGGACCATCAAGATAATCTTATTATGCCCTTATCCCTCTTTCATAAGCCACCGGGAAAAGCTGTAGATACCCAGGTCATCTCTTAGCCCATGAGCTCTAATCCATTTTCCTGACCCAAAGCCCAGGCCTGGCTTCATAAACATGCTGCTCCTAAGTTAGAGTCCTGCATTCAGAAGAATCCCATGCTGGGTTTAATGCTCTGAGGTGGCCACCTTGAAATTCTTAAGTATTTGTTAACAATGAACACCACATTTTCATTTTGCACTGTAAATTACATAGCCAGTTCTTTTCTGACCATCAACTCCAACTTCTCCACCACACCTCGGATCTCTCCAGCTTGCCATCTAAAATCCATTATTGTTTGCAAAATCTTTTATATTTTTGACCTCTTTTCTGAAAAATTTTTCCATCTTCTTCCCATACATGCACCTCCTCTCTGAAGACTCTGCTTCCCCTCCAGTCTTTTCAAGGTTTGGCTGTTTTCTCTCCCAAAGGGCTTTACCATTGGGCCTGGAAATGGGGTTTGAGTCATCCTGGTTCTTCATAGCCACTTGCAGACCATTCCAGTCATCCTTTCCAAAATCTCCATGTTTCAATCTCATGTCATAAATGTTGTATGAATAGTCATCGGCAGATCCAAGGTTTACTACTCCCATCACCAATTTCTTAACCCCTAGTTTACTGTGACTCTCTTATAAAACTCTCTTGTATGACTTCTTGGTGATTTAAAAATTCTTACTAAATATCCTTCCAAAGACTTGGGCTCTAAGATCCTTAACCTCTTTGTCTCCAATTATCTTGTCCTTCAACTCATCTCAACTACTTACTCTCAAGATCATAGCCCTGACTCTGACATCAATAGCCACAACACCTCTATGATCTAAGTTTCTACTCCCTGATACTAGTTCCTGTCTTTGTAGCTCAAGTCTTCTAGTGCCATGACTTCGACCATGCTTTGATTTACATACCTTGATCACTCTTATACTATGCTGTGTTATGTTTTATATTTATTATATTATTTTATATTATATTATCACTCCATTACATTACTTACAACTTCCTTGTCCTTTTCCGCCTTGTTTGGAAAAGTAGCCAGTTCCTACCGGTACACGCAAGCAGTTGAAAGTGGCTATAGAAAAGCAAACACCATGCTGACTTCTTTCACTTTAAAATCATGATCACTAACCTGAAATGAGTCCTTAATGCTTCCTGGTAAAGTATTCTACATTTCCTTTCTGCATTTACTTCTCTCCTCTCTTAGATGTTTTTCTTTACTACCCGTCTCTTTCTCAAACTCCAGTTTCCTCACTCTCAGCTGATGACTGCTTTTTATTTCACAAAGAAAATAGCAAACTGAAGAGAAATTTATCAGTATTCCACAACTAAATCTACCCACCAGTATTAGTGTCCTCCTTATTTCAACGGGTGAATTCTTCTCTTAAATAAAGCCAGTTTCTCTACTTGGGGACTATATCCCATCCATTCTTATCTATTCAAGGATATTGCTTTGGTGGTTTTTCTCTCCTTTGTATGACCAATATTTCCTTCTTTAAAGGATCTTTCCCCCAGCATACAAACATGGTATTATTTCTCCCATCTTTAAAAATAAGACTTGACCCCACTTTCCCCTCCAAGAACCACCACAATTTCTTTCCTTCCTACTGTTTATATCAGTATTTATTGACATAGTTATCTACATGCACTGTCTCTAAATTCTCTCCTTGAATTCTCCCTTGAACTAACTTGACATAAATCATCTGAAACTGTGTATGTCTAGGTCACCAATGACCTTCATATCACTAACATTTTGGTCAGCTCTCAATTCTTGCCTTAGGTGATTCTTCCCTCCTCCTTGAGACAGTTTCTTCACTTGGCTTTAAGGAGGACACACTCTCTTGGTTCTCCTTCAATTTCACTAACTCAGGGGTTCTTAACTATTTTGTTCCATGGACTTCTTTGCCAGTCAGGTGAAAACCACAGATCCCTTACTAAGTCCATGTATATTATTTAATAAATATATTATACCCACACCAACATGTCCCCACAAGAATGTTTTTTTTTTTGAATTTCAATTCAATCTCATGGAATCCTTGTTAAGAACCCCTGCACTAACTATTTCTTCTCAGATTTCCTGGCTGGTTCTCATCTCCCTGAACTCTAAATGTTGGAGTTCTTAATGTCTCAGCCTTCGATGATCTCTGACCTTTCAATCTCATCAATATCATAGCTTTATATACCATTTTTGTTGATAATTCCCAAATTTATTTCTCCAGTGCATATTTTATAATTTCCCTGAAGTCCCAAATCATACATACGACTACTTATTTGATCTCTCCTCTTGGATACCTGATGGGCATCTGAAATCCGTTCCACCTGCATCTCAATAAATAATAAGTCAATTCTTCCAGCTGCTCATGCACAAAATCTGACAGTCATTTTTGTTTCTTTTCTAACTTCTTACCACATATTCAATATGTTAACAGACCCATAGGGTCTGTATTCTAAGTATATACAGAATCTGACCACTTTTCCCCATCTTGATTACCACCCTAAAGACTCAATCTCCCATCCTTTCTCTCCTGGATGACTACAGCATCTTCTAAATTGAATTTCCTGCTTCTGCCCTTTCCTTTTTTCAGTCTGTTTTCAACCTGACACCTAGAATGTTAATTTGAAAACATAAATCATATCACATTACGCCTCTGCTCAAAACTCTTTAATGACTTACCATCTCACTCCAATCAAAGACAAAGTTGTGAGAATGACCTATGAGACCTTGCCACAGGGCCCTCCTTCCAAATCCAAGCTGATCTCCTGCTACTTGTCTCCTGGCTCATGTTCTAGAAATTACTGTGGCTTTCCTCCTTTGGGTACATCAGGCATGCTTCTCAGGGCCTTTGCACTTGCTATTCCTTCTTTCTGGAACACTCATCTTGGAATATTTTGTATGATTTACTCCCTCATTTTATTCAGGCTTTTGCTCAAATAACACTACCTCAAGTTCTATGGCTCTTAACATTCCCTATTTCTCATCTCTGTTTTATTTTTCCTCATTGCACTTTCATTATCTAAAACACCATATATTTTAATAATCATTGTTTTCCTCCCCTCACTAGAATGTGAGCTCCATGAAGGCAGAGATTTTTTTGTCTCTTTTCTTCACATCTTCATCCCTAGTATCTAGAATAGTGGCTGGTCTAGTAGGTGCTCAATTAATATTGGCTAAATAAATACATTTTAAGAAGGTACAAAAGGCTCTTGAGAACACAAAATCAGTGACAAATCCATGTGGTAAACTTTATGTGCTTAACTCATAGGGAAACTGCTTTTGGTCTATTTGCTCTAATCTAAAGTCATTTAGATTCAGAAAAGCTTGATTATCTGATTTTCTGGGCCACAACAACTAGAAGCAAATTGGAAGTGAGGGGTGAGATAATGACCTACTGATAGCCTAGCAGAGAGTGTAGCACCGAAATGTTCCAAAAACACATAAAAGCGGAAGAACATCACATTCCAAGTCCATGAAGTGTAGGCTTTAACAGCTTTTTTCATCTCATTATGCTTGAGGAAATCATTGTATGCAATAATTTTGTGTCTGGGTTCATAAAGATGGCCTTGAGTTAGGAGGAAAAAATAAAATATATTTCAATTGTTCTTGTTAAGAAGGCAATTGTATGTGTAATATGGTTTAGAATAATTTTTATCCCCCTTGGTTAATTTCTCTTAAGGTTTGGTTCTTACACCTAATTCTCCCCCAAACCAAGTAAATTCTTTGCAGAATAGTGTACTACTCTTTAAGGAGTCTTCCAACTGGGTTTAGGGAATAGACTCAAACAACAAAATATATACTTGGGGAACAATTTAATATGAGCTCTGCAAAATCAAACACGTATAATAGGAGTTCAGAAGCAGAAGGGTTAGTTTGAGCTTGAAAATGCAGAAGACTTAAAGAAGATATTGAACAATTGCAAGTCTACTGCAGGCATGGACCATCTTAGCCATCGTTGTATCACCTCATGGTGTAAAGTGCTTAATCACCAGGAAGTACTCTGAAGACATTTATTGATGAAGTCTGTGGAGTTGAGATGTAGTGGGAGAATAACATAGCCACTTGTGTGTGTGAGAGGAGAGTATTCATTGTGAGGAATGAGTGATTTGATCCATATTAAGTAAAAATTGTGTTGGAGAAAACCATATTGATATATATTTGTAGGCTATTGCCAGATGATTGAAAAACCTGGAAGATGAGTTTGTGCTCTAGGGTGTTAGGGAATTCTTTTAGTTTCCTGGTTGCTAAAACAC
>JAQZBX010015169.1:0-16274 GCA_029593785.1 Cabassous unicinctus
TCCCTTTTCTTTTCTTTTCTTTTCTTTTTTTTTTTTTGAGGTACCGGGGCTGGGGATTGAACCCAGGACCTCGTATCTGGGAAGTCAGTGCTCAACCACTGAGCCACATCGGCTTCCCTGAGTTGGTTTTTCAATTGCTTTCCTCATTGTTTGTTTTTTTGTTTTTCTACAGGAGACATCAGGAACCGAACCAGGGACCTCCCATGTGGGGAGCGGGCACTCAACCTGATATACATCCACTCCCTAGATGCATTTTTAATCACTGTTGGAAATTTTCACAAACTTCTCTTAGTAACTGATAGAAAAAAACAAGAAAATTATGAAGGATATATATTTGAATATGATTAAGCAATTTGACCTAATTCAAGAAGAATGAACACCAAACCTGCTCAAAATCTTTTAAAAAACTAAAAAGGAGGGAACCCTCCCTAACTCATTCTATAAGGCCAACATCTCACTAATACCAAAAGTAAAGAAAGAAAGAAAACTACAGATAAATAACCCTTATGAATATAGATGCAGAAATCCTCAACAAATACTAGCAAACTGACTCCAACAGCATATTAAAGATTATGCACTATAATCAAGGGGGATTTAAAATCCTAGGTAAGGTATGCAAGGGTGGTTCAACACAGAAAATCAATTAATGTAATATACCACATAACTAGAACAAAGAGTAAAAAACCACTTGACCATCTTAACTGATGCAGAAAAAAGTATTTGACAAAATCCAGCACCCCTTCATAATAAAAACATTTAGAAATCTGGGACTAGAAGGAAACTTCCTCAACATGACAAAGGGCATATATGAAAAACCCACTGTTAACATCATACTCAATTGTGAAAGACTGAAAACTTTCCCTCTACAATCAGCAACAAGACAAGGATGTCCACGGTCACCACAGTTATTCAACATTGTACTGGAAGTTTCAGCCAGAGCAAGAAAAAGAAATAAAAGGCATTCAATTGGAAAGGAAGAAGTAAAACTTTCTCCATTTGAAGATGACATGATCCTATACAGAGAAAATCATGAAAAATCCACAACAAAGCTACTAGGTCTAATAAACAAATTCATCCAAGTGGTGAGGCAAGACCAACATGCAAAAATCAGTAGTGTTTCAATACACTAGTAATGAGCAATCGGAAGAGGAAATCAAGAATAAATTCCATTCACAATAGCAACTAAAAGAATCAAATATCTAAGAATAAATTTAACCAAGGAGGCAAAGAACATGTATACAGAAATTATAAAACACTGCTAAAAGAAATCAAAGAAGCCCTAAATAAATGGAAGGAAATTCTGTGTTCATGGATTGGAAGACTAAATATCATTAAGATGTCAATTCTATCCAAAATGACTGACAGATTCAACACAATCCCATATCTATGATCAACGGATTTTTGACAAGGGAGCCAAATCCACTCAATTGGGAAAGAATAGTCTCTTCAACAAATGACATTGGGAAGACTGGATATACATATGCAAGTGAATGAAGGTGAATCCCTACCTCACACCATATAAAAAAATTAACTCAAAATGGATCAATGACCTTTATAAAAGAACCAAAAGTATAAACCTCCTAGAAGAAAACATAGAGAAGTGTGTGCAGGATCTTTTGTTAAGCAATCGTTTCTTAGACTTTACACCAAAAGCATGAGCAACAAAAGAAAAAATAGATAAATGGAACTTCATCAAAATTAAAAAGTTTTGCTCATCAAAGGACTTTATTATAAATGTAGAAAGACATCCTACACAATGGAAGAAAATATTTGGAGACCACATATCTGATAAGGATTTAATCTCCAGAATATATTAAGAAATCCTACAACTCAACAAAAACTAAAAACAACTCAGTTTAAAATGGTCAAAAGACTTGAACAGTCATCTCTCTAAACAAGATACACAAATGGCCATTAAACACATGAAAAGATGCTCAACATCAATAGCCATTACAGAAATGCAAATTAAAACTACAATAAGATACTATTTCACAGTCCCTAGAATGGCTACTATTTAAAAAAAACAACAACAGAAAATAACAAGTATTGGAGAGGATGTGGAAAAGAAGAACACTCATTCATTGGTGGGAATATAAAATGGTGCAGTATTGTGAAAAATCATTTGATGGTTCCTTAGAAAGTTAAGGAAAGAATTACAATATAACTCGGCAATCCCACTTCTAGGTATATATTGAAAAGATTTGAAAACAGGGACTGAAGCAGATATTTGCACATCAATGTTTATAGTGGCATTATTATTCACAATTGCCAAAAGATGGAAGTAGCCCAAAGGTCTATCAACAGATGAATGGATAAACAAAATGTTGCATCTACTTATGATAGAATATTTTCGAGCCATAAAAAGGAAGGATATTCTGATACATGCAACAACATGAATGAAGATAATCATGTTCAGTGACATAAAACATACACAAAAGGACAAATATTATATGATCTCACTGATATGAAATAATCAGGATAAGCAAATTCATAAGTCAGAATCTAGAGCACAGGTCCCAGGGTCCGAGGTAGAGGTAAGGAATGGGGAGTTAATGCTTAATTGGTACAGAATTTCTTTTGGGGTGATAGAAAAGTTTGGTAATAGAAGGTATTAATGGCAGCACAACATTGTAAATGTAATTAATACCATTAAATTATATATATGAATGCAGTTTAAGGGGAAATTTTAAGTTGTATATGTTACTAGAATAAATATTTTTTTTAAAAACCCATAGGACTATACAGAACAGTGAAACCTAATATAAACTATGGACTATAGTTAATAATACAATTATTATAATATTTTTTCATCAATTGTAACAAACGTACCAAATTGTTCACCAGGAGGCCCCGGGAATCGAACCCTGGACCTTCTATATGATAATCGGGAACCCAATCACATGAGCCACATCTGCTTAGCAGCATTTCCTAATCAAATACATAGACTCAAAAATTCTACTTATAGATACGTATCCTTGAAAGAAATCTTGCATATGTACACCTAAAGATTTGTAAAAGAATGTTCAGTACTTTAGTAACAGCTAAAAGCCTAAATGTTGATTAAAAATATTAATAATATTAATTTTAGAATTAAATGATTGATTTACATAATAGCACACCATACAGTACTGAAAGTATATTAACTACAATTATATCCAATAATATGGATGAATTTTAAATATATACTAAGTACAGTAAGCCATTTAACAAAGTTTTAAAAATCATAACAATGTTTCTATTAAAATTTAACTTCCTTAGGATTCCAAAGAAATGTAAATGGGGAATCTACAGTATGACTTTTACCAAACATGTAAAAATAAAACTCACTTCTACCAAACATATATTGGGCCATGTCTTTTCCTTATACATAAAAATGAAGACTGTAAGTCTGCACTGTCTAATAGAATTTTCTGCCATGATAGAAATGTTTGATATCTCTCTGTCCAACATGTAGTCACTAGTCACATGTAGCTACTGCTGTTGAGAACCAAATTTTTTATTTTATTTTTAATTTTAATTAAAATTTAAATAGTTACATGTAATTAGTGGTTACCATATTAGATAACATAACTCTAAATATTTCCCTTGTAGAAACAAGTATAATTATATCATACTATTCCAAAATATCTAGTTTTGGCATCATAATAGACGGTTGATTTTATTTAATAATAAATCTACATTAATTTATAAAGTTCTTTGCTTTTCTACTCTAGTCATTACTGAAATCCCAGATGTTGAATGAAAAGATGCTTCGGTTTTAAAAGAGAAAATTTCATCTATTTACTTTTGGTCCTTTTGCATGGAAAACCTCCACTGAAATTTTGTAACTACTGAATATCAAGGTAAATTAAATTTCCATCCTCCCCCAAAAATGTCTAATGGAAACGGACACTGGCTCTTTAGTCACAGATAAGAATACTAACTAGTTCTATGATGTTTTTCAAGTCTATCTAACTTCTGAGCATCAATCTTCTCATTTTAAAATGAAACTATCCACCCCAGATAAGTAATATAAAGTTAAAATGAAATAACAAAATAAACTTGTAAATAAATTTATATAGTACCTGACCCTTAGTAGACATTTAATAAATATGAGTTGTCTTTCCTACTTCCTTCCCTGTCTCATTCCACCTCAACAAAGGGCTTTTGTACTCTCCAAAATAACCAAACCATGCTATTTTCCTCTCATTTCTGAATAAAAGGATATTTCCCTCTTTATTTCATTTTTTAATTTTTGTTCAGAGAAGATTTATCCCCAGAGGAATTTAGGACTAATATACATTTAAACTCCATGGTATCAAGAAAGTATTCCATCTATAGATTATACAATCTGTAATATATAGTAGTTTATCATCACATTTTTCAAGATAATTTACAAGAATATAGTAAATTGAATCAAAAAATCATAGCAGACATAGATATTGTGAAATGAGTCAGTAACTTTTTTATAGGTCACCAGAGTACAGATATTACAAGGAACTGAAAAAGGAAAGTATTCAAGCTCTTAACTGCAATTAACAAAAAAATAACAAGGAAGTACCGATCAAAATTTATCTTTTTAAAATGCATTTCCTTTTTTCATTTTTATCTGTGCATATCAAAACTAGGATCATATTGAATAAATTTATCTTTATATCACATAACACTCTATAATGAACATTTTCCAAATCATTATTCTCCCAAAATACTTTTTGATGACTAATATATTCTTTTATTTATAGAGCCTAACAAAATGCTTGGCACATAGTAGGTATTCAATAAATATTGAATGAATGGTTACAAGTTTTTCCTGTGTATGAACAAATTATAATTCAATCATAGTCTGATTTTTTACATTTTTGTTGATAGTAATATTTACATTATCAAAAACAAAATTCATTTTCCCATATATCTTTGCCTGTCTTTTTATAGGACTTGTTTTCTAAAAAAGAGTAATTTGTATTTACTGTGAGCTTCAATCTCTTCCTTCTACCTCAGTAAAACAAGCTCTTCTTGACTAAGCAAATTAGTTGAACTGTTTGTTGTGGCTAACTTCTTGGGTACCTACATAAATCCTTAATTACATTTTGATTTATACATTAAATAAACATTGTATGCTTATGTGCAAGAGTTTAGATTTATACATTTCTATTAGGTATTTTATGTTCAGATAATGAACTTTGAACTCATTTTCTGAATCAACATTTAGACAGTATTAGAAATAAAATTTATTAAACAGAACTTATTAAAATTATAATTACTAATTATACTTAAGAATTTAATACAATATTTCTTGACATAACTATTTTATTGTTTTCTATTTCTAATGTTAGTATCCTAACCCCATTATTTTAAATTGCTAATTTAAAAGAGTAAATTTTCATGTCTATACTAGAAACTATATCTATTCTGAAGGTAATGGCTATTGGATTCAGGTATAATTTTTAATTTTTGTAACTATATTAAAAGTTTTAACATATTGGCCATCATTACGTTTAAAGGAGAGATGATAAATTTACTATATTTGTATCAGGCAGAATTTTAAGATGACTTCTGATGACCCTCATTCTTGTATGTTTCTCTCCCTTTTAAACACAATGGGTTAGCTTCCCTTTTACCTTACTTGGGAAAAAAAAAATTCTTTTTTGCAGATGTAATTAAAGTTATTAATAAGATGACTTTGAGTTAATCAAAAAGATGATGACCTGGGTGGACCTAAACTAATCTCAGGGGCTCTTTAAAAGCAGAGTTTTCTCTGGCTGGTAGCAGAAGGGGAAGACAGAGAGATATGAAGCATGAGAAGGATTCAACACATTGTTGCTAGCATGAAGATATAAAAGGCATGAGGCAAGGACCTGAGAGTGACTTGTAGGAGCTGAGTGGTTCCTTGCTGACAGCCAGCAGGAAAACGGAGACTTCAGTCCTACAGCCACAAGGAACTGATTTCTACCAACAATAAATAGGAATGAGCTTAGAAGAGAATCTGTGCCAGATATGAGAACACAGCTTGATTTCAATCTTGTGATAAATCAAGCAGCAAACCCAGCCACACTATGCCAGAGTTCTGAGCTATAGAACTGTGAGCTACTAAATGGGTGTTGTTTCAAGTCAGTAAATTCGTGGTAACATAAAACAAATTCTGTATTGAAGTAGAAAGAAAGGAGGAAAGGAAGAAAAGAAGTGTTAAACAAAACAAAAAAACCTTATAAACTGCAGAAAGTAGTGTTAGAGAGTATCATACAGCTCAAAAATAAGTCACAGGATAAAAATAGTTCATATAATATCAATGCAATGTAGAAGGTTAAAAAAAAGACATAAAATTTTAAGTCTTTGAAGTTTGTTCTCTACATTCTATCTTCTCTATGAATGCCCCCTCACTACCCCTTCAAACTATGAAGGTCTCAAGCCTAATAATTTTACTATCCCAACCAAAACAAAAAGGCATCTGGGCAATCATTTGTACTTACTGGTTGACTACACTTAAATGCAAATTACTTTCATTTGCATGTTATTACGCTACAAGACAGTGGTTCTCCAGGAGCTATGTGGTAACTCAATGAACTTTTCACCACTCTGTGGCCGAAATGTAAAAAAATAACAATGTTGAATATGTGGAATGTTTAATGTCTGTCTTCCTTAGGGCTTTGCCTTTATTCAGAGATTATGTGCCTCTCACAAAATGATAGTAAATACAGATAGTTGTATATTTCCTTTTAATATCCTTACATAGCAAAACAAGAAACAGGCAAGGCAGCAAGGTGCTGGAGCAGACTTGTACTGACAATCACAAGAGCTGATTGTTAAATTTTTAGGAATTCCATAAGTCTCTTGATAAACATAGCTATTATTAAACATTAAATTTCAGAAACTTACAATTAAGTAAATTATATGAAAAAGATATGTAAGAAATACTCAAAACTCATCATTTCCTAATTATTTTACTATTATCTATGTTAGGGGTTCTAAACCTTTTTTGTTCCATGGATCCCTTTCCCAGTCAGGTGAAAACCACGGACCCCTTACTAAGTCCACACTATACTGTGTATTATTTAATAAATATATCACACCTGCACCAACATGTCCCCACAAGAATAATGTTTTGTTTTGTTTTTATTTAAATTCAAGTTCACGGACCCCTTGTTTAGAACCCCTGACCTATGTTCTTAAATTTATTTTTATCTATCATATTGGTATGGTGGAATTACTGTAAAATGGTATGCCACTATGCATTTCTTCCCAACTCTACATTCAGTGATGTCACATTGGTACCCTGAAATTGGCCATGGTAGAAGTATTTACACCATAGAAATGGGCAAATGCTACAAATTAGTTCTTGATTTATTGTTTTGTTGATTGGAGACATAACAAAATGATAGAGAAAATGTTAAAACCTGTTACAGTGTGAATAGCATGGAGTTTGAGGAAAAATTCTTCTAGTATTCAAAAATTGTCCAATTTAGCAAAGATGTTGCTCACATCATTTTCAAAGAAGCAAAGTTCCAACACATATCTTTGTTCTTTTTGTTTCACGTTCATCTTACTCACTAGCAGAAATATATTCAAAAGTCTTGTTCACCAATTACAATCACAGTTTCTTAATACAAGAGTTCAGGGGAAAAAAGTTCAGAAAAAAAATCAACAAAAGTATTCTGTGAGAATCAATTGGCTACATGAAATTTACAATAGACAGTATTACGTATTTATTATTTATAAATTATGTGCTACACCCTTTATATCAGTACAATTTATAATACACACTCATAAATTTGGGGGGTGAGGCAATTATAAAACATTTACCAGCTCATCTGAATTAAAAAAAAAAATTCTTAGCAGTCCACAAATTGCCAAAATCACAATCACTGATAGAGAGAAGGCATTTATATTTTTAAATCATTTTTTTTCCTACTTGTGGAATAAAAAGTTTAGTCCTCAATAGGAAAAAAATTTAGATATTTGCAAATGATGGGACACCTGCAAGTTGGGAGAGGGGTAGAAGTGGTGATACTTTAAACAATACTAGTGGGATTCTGAGGATCAGTGCTGGTCAGAAAGCTGTTCATTACTGGAATATGAAAAGAGATTAGAGAGATTGAGAATAAGCATTTAAAAACTATTACACCTCTGGAATCTGATAATTTTTAAGTGAGCTTCCATTGTATATCTGTTTTTACATATTTTTTCTAGTAATTAATTTTTATTGTTTTGTACAATAGCACAACAGATTGGGGGAATCGCTGAGAATCATTGCTCTAGGACACCAAGCTTTGCCAAGAGAGTAAAGCTGATATTGTCCTGTTAAGTAACTGAGGTGGCTGCCTTAAAACAAACACTTATGCTACACAAAAAAAGGCAGCCAGGTGCTACCCCTACTGGCCAGAGGCCAAACCCAGAAGCTGCTACTGAAAGAGGAATGTGCATCACTTGTCATTGTGTTTCTTTCATCTGACAAAGAATTTAACTTGGCCAAAATTCAGCTTCCCTATCCTACCACCATCTACCAATTTTGAACTATCCTTATGTTTCCTAAATACATATCTGATTTTAGTTCATCTGTAATGCTATTTTTACATGATGAACTCCACTCCCAGCTTTTTGAATTCCGTAGAATATTTGTCTCTGGCCTTGAAAAATAAAAATATATCTCTAAAAATGTTTCGAAGTCTTTGAAAGACATTAAAAAAAATTTTTTTTTAATTAATGATAAATTATGGACTAAAGCATAAAGATGTTAATGTTGACTAGTACACAGGTTACTAGCCACTGGCCCAAAATTTCCCAGTACTCGTGTCCTATGAGATGTTTCTTTAAAAAAAAACAAGACATGGTGTTCAACAAGTTTAGAAAATTCTGCATCCTATATCCCTTTCTTGGTGATTCAAGGTGTAGTATAATATGGGTGTTAAAAGCCAGATATCAAATGAAGAAAATGGTTGAATTTTGTATAACCAAACATCTCCCAAACCTATTGAGCAAGGATCTTTTTCTTCCCCCTTAGGGAACACTTAATGATATTCCATAGAACTACCTGTTTGCAAAGCATGCCTTGGAGAATGTTGCATTAGCCATTATTCAATCTTACCTATAGCCATTCAAATATTAATTCTTTCAAACTATGACAATCCTGTCCACATCTAATATCTCTATGTACAAGCACCGTTACGTAATGCTTAAAGGATAGTCCAAATACATGCTGGCCATTTTCGAAGTATTCTCATCAGAACAGATTGTATAACCTTTTTTTTGGCTAATTTGGCTGCTCAAACCTGTCCATGAACTAAAGACTAATCTTTTAACTCTATATCTAAAGTATAACAGTACTTGACATGTTTAAAGAAACATCTCTATAAAAAAACAACTAACTCTCCCTGGTTTTTCTGGGTCTCTGCATTTGTTTCTATAACAGCATGATTCCCTTTAAAGCACTCTGGACTTGGTTTGCCATGGTTTATGCTGGAAAGCCAATAGAGTTAGGAAAGAAAGAAACTAATTTCCAGTTTGTTATTCATTGACTTTTGAATGGAAAGCAGCTTTATAAGGTGAATCATGCAAGTATTGGAATTTAATTGGAATCATTCAGGATATATGAATTACGTGAAATTAGCTCTTCACTCTCCAGTACAAATTAGGTAAATGAAAGCCAAGAGTTAAAAGTTTATAATAAAAGGGTATAGTGACAGGAATGGAAGAGTAGATGCAAGCTAGACTGCAATGGGCAAATGATTGAAATTTCAAGCTAGTTTTCTTTTGTTAAGATCTGCTTCTCTTAAAGAAAATTGATTATCAGAGGAACTGACAAGGATCACAGGAACCTGGTCAATTTCTCTTAGCAGCCAGCTCCATGTGTTAAAGACTTTGAAGCAGAAAAACACAGATTATCAATTTCCTACAGGAGCTCTTAACACCAGGAAGGAGGAGTGGGGGTGGAAGTTGAGAAAAAGGAGGGGGAAAAAAAACAAAGAAGTGGTGAGGGGAACAAAAATGAGTGGAAAGATTTTAAAATAGCAGTATTTTAGAAGAGATGGGAAATAAAGCACAAAGGAAACAAAGGCTAAGGTGAATTTATAATATAGAAGGCTATGCTTTGTGATACAATACTTCCATGATGCAAATACAATACTTTTGCTGACAAAAATGAGGTGTTCAGGAACTTATTGGGGTGTCCAACCTCAATTCTGTTTAGCATTATATCTTAAGAATGAGTCAACTACCCAAGAGTCAAGAGAAAATATCTAACAGCAATAGGCATATATTTTAATATATAGTAGGAATAAAATTAATACAGTATATTAGGGATGAATTCAGGATGGGTTGATTCTAGTGGCTGTGTTGAGAAAATGAGTAGTCTGGGCAATAAGTAAGTGAACATGTTGTAAAAAGGTTAATTCACTTAGTGAGGAGCAAGATCAGTGTATAGTGAAGATACATGGGTGACATTTAATAAATATGTAGATGAGCGGATAATGAATCAATCATTGTAGAGAAAGGAGCATGTCTAAGAGGGTATAAAGGCTGTTTCCTTACATATTGAATGGAAATTGTTCCTTTAATATAGGTTTTTAATTTCTATAATGTAGGACAGAATCTAAAGTACGTTTGCCACTTAAGTTTAGGTTGACATATAACCTTCTGGCTATAAAAAGGACTACATACATTTGTACATCTCTGAAACCAATTTGGGAAGATAAAGTTGAGAGGGACTCTTGATAACTCCCTATGTCACATAGAATTTTCAAGCACAAAGACTGTTTCTACCTTTTCACAAATGCATCATTTTCCCTGCCCAGAATGCTTTTCTTCTTTGCTCTGTGGCCATAAAAACAATCTTCCTTTCTTAAAGTAAAAATAAAAATTCACCTTCTTGCAACTACAAATGACACTAAGAAGGTATTTAACTTGTATTAAACCTATACATTTTATTAAGATTGTAATTACTTCATGGCATTTCATTAAATTTAAGACAACCATGTCACAAAATTTTAAACAATATATTTGAAGTGAAGGCCATCTCTAAATATAGTCAGCAGAATTGACTATACTGCTTTACTTTTTTTTTTTTTTTTAAGATTTATTTATTTATTTTTATCCATTTTAACACCCCCCACCCCCCGCCCGTTTTTGCTGTATTGTGTCCATTCGCTGGGCAATTCTGTGTGTCTGTTTCCTACCCTCTCTTCTCATCCTTCTCCTCCTGTCTTCACCTGGATTCGATCCTGGGAACCTCCGATGAGAGAGTGAGGTGTTCTGCCACCTGCGCCACCTTGGTTTCTGATTTTTTGGTGCGTCTGGTCTTGGCTCTCCCTTGTGTCACTCTCCTGTTACATCATCATCTTGCTGCATGGCTTGGCAGGGCCTGGGGGCCCACGTGCCTTCTGTATTTTTCTTTATTTTACCAGGAGGTCCTGGAGATCGAACCCAGGTCCCTTCATATGGGAGATGGACGCTCAACCATTTGAGCCACATCCACCCCTAACTTGCCTTTAAAACTTAAAAACTAGCCAAGGATTTAATGATAATCTTCTAGAGTTTTATACAAAACAAATACACATAGTCTTTTCCATATTGTGCATGTGAAAATAAAGACACATTATTATCATTCTGTTGTTTTTATTCTAGAGAGAGCACAAAATTTCTCAAAGGACTTATTTTTTTAAAAATTGCTCACATATTCGGACTTGTAGAAAATGAGTGGTTTAAGTAATGAAAAATATAGGTTGTTACAATGGCTCTTAGTTAAAAAAATGTATACTTCTTCAACATTTGTTATTTGGAATTTGCCACTCAAATGGCTTGTAGATATGTTTCCCTCTATTTTCTTTTCTCAACTTCCAAATTAAGTTTTAAATCTTTTTCCTATTATAATACAATGTCTTCAGGAGTTTCCCACTGTAGGATCGTGACATTAAATCATATCATACACCTGTCTTTAAATCTAACACTTCTTTATCTGATTTGCCTAACTTACAGGTCCTTGTTCTTCTAGGTATGGACTATAGAGCAGTCAAACAAAACTCTGCTCTAATCATTAAGAAGACCCAAGTGGGGAGTGAAGGTAGCTCAAGTGGTTGAGCACCTGCTTCCCATGTACAAGGTCCCGGGTTTGATCCCTGGTACCTCCTAAAAACAAAGCAAACAAACTAAAAAACCAACTCTCATTGGGGAGCAGATGTAGCTCAAGTGGTTGAGTGCCTGCTTCCCATGTACAGGGTCCTGGGTTCAATCCCCAGTACCTCCTTAAAAAAACACCCAAGCGATAGGAATTACATACACTGAGATTTTTTAAAAATAGTATTTAATTACTGATTGGACCTGGAGAATAAAGAAGAGTCATGAGTCAAAAATGATTCTGTAAGGTTTCATACAGCACTAAGTTAACATAGTGGAAAGGCTGAGACAGTAAAGGTTGAAAAGTATATCCTTCAGATTGGGAATCATATAAAAGGATATATAAAAGGAATTGTTACTGGTGGAAGTTCTGCCCAAAGAAACTGAATAAAGGCAGAGAAAAGGTAAGAAGCACAGAAGTAAAGAATAATGATTCTGCTAATACTAGAAATGTAAATAATTGTTCCTTTCAGACTGAAAGGGGTAATTTAAGTCTCATTCCTCTTCTGGACTTACAATAGTTGCCAAGAGAATGCTATGTGCTTAGACTGACGCAGAGCTACCTCTTATGCTGGGGATAACATCACCTTCCCCACGTGCATGTAGGGACAGAGGTGGCTACATGAATAAAATAAAGAATTGGAGTTTTGATATGAAAGAAGGAAAGAAATGGATGATGGGTATACAACCAACAGTGTCCACTACAAAAACATTAGATCTTTCTCACACGAACAGATATCGTGAAAAATTATCCCATCTTACACTTTGTGCAACTGACTTGCATCGATTTTTCTTTGCTTTGACCAGTGGGACCTGCAATTATGTAAACACACCCCACACATTTCTGCCTCTTCCCGTTTGCCCAGCACTGCGTTCCCCCACCACCACCCCAATTCCTAGCTACCTTCACTTCTGGAAATCACTGCCATCCTTCAGCACCCAACCCCAAAGTTAGGTTCTTCCTTTCCTGAGGCCTTTATAGCTAGTTTTCTTATTTCTCCAACTAAATTGTAAGCTCTAGGTTGGAAACTATATCATACAATGGCCTTTCAAAGAGGTTCTTCACCTCTCCACATCTTTGCACATTTACGATATGGAATGCCCTCTCCAACTGGCAAAATCCTAGGTGTTTTCAAGGTCCATCTCAAATGGACTCTTCTTTTGTGGAGCCTTCCCTGATTCTAAAAGCATGGGCAAACCCTTCATTAATGCTCTTATCCTTGCATCTATCGCTTTATAGTAATTGTTGGTAAAACACACACATACACACACAACTTTAACCTTATCGAAGACAGAGATTATACATTACTGATCTTTGTAGTCCTAATATTCTGTAATGCTGCTGTTCAATAAAGTACCATAAAGATACATACCCCTGCCTCTGCTGTAATGTTCTTTTCCTTATTCTTTGCCTATTCATTCATTCATTCTATAATGCTGCTGTTCAATAAAGTACCATAAAGATACATACTCCTGCCTCTGCTGTAATGTTCTTTTCCTTATTCTTTGCCTATTCATTCTTCATCCCTCATCACAAATTTACTGCCCCAACGAATCCTACCTCACCTCAGACTAGGTCAGGTCCCTTTTGCTATATTTACAGGACCACATGTTTTCTTCATAGCAGTTGTAATTTTACTTACATTTGTGTGATTAGTTATCTAACCTACTATTTTTTAAGCTCCATGAGGTCAAAATCCCACTCTGCTGTTTCCTCACAACTGAATCTCCAGCACTGTAGCCATTTGGCAATTTGATGTAATTATGAATTCCAAAAATATAATTGGATCATGCTTGTAAACTGATCTGTTAATCTGGGTATGATTAAGTTATGATTAGGGCACTGACTGGGTCAGTAGGGCATTGAGCCCCACCCCTTAGTGGGTGGGGGAATCGAATATAAAAGGCAAGGCAAAGGACAGAGGGAGCAGTTTTTGAGAAGCAGTTTTCATGTTGGTGTTTTGATGATGGAGAGAAGGCCCCAGGAGAAGAGAAGCGAGTCGTTCGCCTGATAGTCTACAGCTGACCTTGTGGAGGAAACAGAGGAGCTAAGCCCGGAGAGAAACGCAGCCCCGGGAAGAGAGGAACCTAAGAAGCCTGAACCCTGGCAAACGTTGGCAAGTGTCTTGCTTCAACACGTAGCAACAGATTTTGGTGAGGGAAAAAACTTATGCTTTATGGCCTGGTAACTGTGGACTTCTACCCCAAATAAATACCCTTTATAAAGACCAACCAATCTCTGGTATTTCGCATTAGCGCCCCTTTGGCTGACTAATACAAGCACTTAGAACAAGAAAGCATATTAATATGGAATTAAAACAGCTAAATGTGGCTGGAACCCAGGGATTTAAGAGAACTGCTTTGGAGTCATACTGCTGGCTCAACTGATTAAAATTAGGCAATCAACTAATCTAAGATCATTTTTTTCATCTGTAAAATGGGATAATAATAGTACCTATCTTTTAAGAGTTGTGAAAAGGTAATGGGTGTAAAATGCTGATTAGCACAGAACTTGGCACATGCAAGCACTCCATAAAAGTTACATGATAACATTATCATTTTATATTGCTGTTATTGATATTATGAGTATCATCCTTGCTACAATACTGACTGGATAGAGGTTAAGATTAATGTGTGTTGGCAGAAAAGAAGCCTTGTAAATATTGCCCTTAAACATGAAGAAATGCTAACAGAAATATCTTCAGCACAATGGTAAAAACTTGGGGACTTCAACAATCTTACACTATACTTTATTGCGGTTACTCCACTGAATCTGTATGAATCTGTATTTTCTTACTCAACCTGAATGGAAAGCAATTTACTAATAGTCTAAGAAAGTAAACATTTTAAAGATTTCTAGATCAATTTATGTTTATTGTTAGTCTATTTTATGAATCAGTTTGTGATTACAAAAGCCTTCTGGACTAAAATATGCTAGACACCAAGATTATCTTTAAACAACAAATGATGTAGAATAAAACATTTCATATATACTTTCTTTGGAAATTTACACAAAGACTACAAATACAAGTAGGTGTGTAGAAATTTTAAAGTTACCTTACTACCCAATGCTTTTGGCTCAGGACTCACTCTCCTCTTCAATGTTAAGCAAATCATTGGCAACAGCTTTTAGAAAAGGTATAAAAAATGTAACCAAAGTTAAGTGGAGAAAGAAAAGTGGTGAAGGACTGGCTTTGACTTTGCTAAGGTCTGAACAGAAGTTGACTTCTCTTTTCATAATGGCAGTATTTGGATGCATCAAAATATTTATCAAAAATAAATTCTAAGCTTATCTAGAATAAATTCTAAAATTCTATTTAATCTGTTATTGAAGCCTTCTCAACTGTACTCTTCTCCAAGGAATGACTCTTAGTTCTGCTAAAGATAGACATTTTCTGCTGAGTGATTTCTTTTGCATGGTATCTCTAGAGCTAGGGCCCCCAGCTTCCTTCCCCAAGAAGAGTGGGGGGAGGAGGCAAGATGGGAAAAAGGAGACTAAAGAGAGACCACTTAGGAAGAAACCACAAGGAGAAAAAAACAACTACTGGTGGCAGCTCAAATTATAATGTTAGGGTAGAAAATAATATGGGGAAAGAATAATGTATTAAATAGTTTGGGTAATTAATTTTTTTCAATTTACAGCTGAAATTTGAAAAATATATATATCAAAAAAATGAATTCTATTCTATTCTTTTCATTATATAATGAATTCACTTTGAAATCATTAACCAACGTCTTGTGAGATTATCCAGAAATTAGGTGGATTTTAAAAATTGGGGTAAATGAATATATGTTGAACACTGACACTCTCTGTTTTACCTTTAGGAATGTTAATGGTTTAATAGAGACAAGATACTTTTAATAGTAAGGGTGAGAGTATAGAAAAGTGGCTACCACCTAACAGATAAGACATTTTCCCGAATATCATTTGTTAAGATTTTTTTTCCTCTTTATTTGCTTTCTGTTATGATTTTTTAATATCAGAGTATCATTTAAAAATAAGCCCCCAGACCTAACTGAAGAATATGTACTCAAACAAATGTCCACATTTACTTGGCCCTTCATATGTTTCCAACCATTTTTCCCATTTATTATTTAATTATTTTTCCCATTTATAATTCCCCATTTATTTCAAAGTTTATCTTAGGAGAAAAAAATTCAGAATCTAAATCATTCATCAACCTTATATTTAC
>JAQZBX010015169.1:16374-37919 GCA_029593785.1 Cabassous unicinctus
AAAAAAAAAAAAAAAAAAATATATATATATATATATATATATGGTACATAAGAAAACCCTGGTAGCAACTTTTTTAAAAGTAGGCTTTTGTTTGTTAATCTTTTTATTTTAAAACTCAGTGACATCAGGAAATCAAATGGATTATTTCAACAATAAATGTCAGTACTAGAGTTCAAATGCTTAATAATAGGTTGTTGGTATTTTATGAATACCTTGCTACCCAGATAGGAAATGGAGGGAGATCATGGATTTAAAGGTTTAGTGTCCTGAGCTTTCGTTTTCAAAAGCAAAATTTCAATGACAATTTAAACATTAAGATACCAATAAAAATGAAAGATTTAATTAATTAACTAAATGAAGCTGAAACCTTCAGCTGTAAAGGACAAGCCAAATAAATCACTCGCTACAAAATTTAGTGTCAATGAAAGCATGGACCAGCACAATAATTACAGACTTCACACAAATACCAGTTTTTGAAAAGTTGATAACCCACTGTTATTAGCAGAAACTTAATGCAGCCTTCCTACATGTCTAAAACAAATCTTTCACTTAACTTTTTTTTTTTCAAGGGAGTACAGTTCATTAAGAAACAAGAAAACAAGAAAAGTACATGGTCCATGCCAAGGCATGGACTGTGGGCATACTGCAGCGTGAGTTGTGCTCACTTAATTTTTAAAGGTAAAAAACTTAATCATGAAACACATCACTGAAAATGAAATGATTCCATTTCTCTCATTTTTACCCTAAAAGATTACCAAAAAATACTTACAAATCTAGTTACCAGGTTAACTTGCATTGGCAGTAGTCATAGGATCAAATATCTTTGCCTTTTAAGATCTGGAAGGACTATGAAACACAGCAATCGTCTGGAGCAACTTTTTGAAATAAGACATTTTAAATAAAAATGCATACTAAATTTTAAAATACTATTCTTCTTACAAGTCTTTTAAAAGTATTTACTTGCATGGAAATATTACATACCAAAGAACACTATACTTTAAAAATCAATGATAGGATACTTCTTTTGAAACTACCACTGTTTCAAATATTTTGTTATTTGGGGATAGATGGATTGTTTACTAAAATGGAATTTAAATGTCTGAGAAGTAGCTTAAAAGCAAATGAAAATAACTCTAAAAAATAAAATATTTGGGAAAGCAGATGTGGCTCAAGCAGTTGAATGCCCGCCTCCCACAGAAGAGATACTGGGTTCAGTTCCCAATGCCTCCTAGAGAGAAACAAACAAACAAACAAACAAACAAAAAACAAAGAACAAGCAAACAAACGAAAAAAAAAAAAAAACAACTCAGGGAAGCCAAAGTGGCTCGGTGGTTGAGCGCCAGCCTCCCACATACGAGGTCCCAGGTTCTATCCCCAGTCCCGGTACCTCAAAAAAAAAAAAAAAGGATTTAATGGTTTGTAGTAAATTATGACATCATGTATATGTTACCAAATTAAGACTAAAAATCCAACATTTAACCTCATGTTATCTAACTTCATAATGAAATATTATTTCATTAATGTAAATATTTTGAGAACCATAGTGTTTTCTCCCAAACAGACAGCTATACATGCTTATTGTTATGGGGAGGAGAGAGAGGAGAAAAAGGAGCAAGAAGAAATATGTCCAGTTAATTCCTTCTTATATTTACATGCAGTGCCATAACACATTTCTTTTTTTTTCTACCAGCAATTTTTCCTTGCTAAAGTCATCCCAGCCACCACCCCTATTTGTTTACCATTCTAAGAAATAAGCTACAGTTCAGCAGAAACCTCAAAGGATGCTAAGAAGAAAACTGATAGAAAAATAAGTACACTAAGAAACTTTACCATTGGTGTGGATGAAAAGCTTAGTATTGTTTATATTTAAAATCTAATTAAAAATAAACTTTTTTGGGTTTCCTAAAAAACAAAAGCATAGATGTAAAATAAATAGTCATTTAAAACAAATACTCTATTTTAATGCATAAAACACATGAATTACTTAAGAGGTGCATTTCAATAAATAACTGGTATAAATGTAAAACGTTGATCTTATTCATTTTAAGATTCATTTCAACCCTATCTGTGACTAACTAAAAGGGAAGTCACATGACTTAAGCAATGAAAGAGAAAGAACAGTTTTCTTTCCTTTCCTTTCTGCAGGAAGAAACAAAAGCTCGGTATTAGCTATCCAAGACTAATGGGTGGGGCCTGCAAGCCAAAAAGCTATAATGGACTGAGGTTAATCTTAATGGGGGCCGACTCTAACCTTTTGAAAGCATCAAAAATGTGAAAACTGCAAACAGCACTTACATAAAATAACAAGCATTTAATGTAAGTTAGGATTTACAACTAGAAAATCCTGCAGGGACTTTATTCAGTTTATAAACAATGCTGCTGCTTTTGTTGGGATAAAATCACCTAACTGTGATTCCATACACAGATACACACACCATCCCCCACTGTCACACAGATACTTCACAAGCCTCTTGAATAAATAGAAGTATCCAATGTCCAGGGTGATGGGTGGTCCTGAGGTCCTGAACTAGAGCTGTATACTTTTAAGGGATGCTGAGATAAGAACAAAGTGTTTTGTGTTTGTTTAAACCTGGGTCTGGATTTAAAGTCTTTACATCATTATTGGTACAGCTTATAAACTTGTGCTGTTATTGATTCAGGCAAGTTTTAAGTGTCAGCATAAATGCTAGAAATTAAATACATCAAAATAAAATACTTCTGGGCTTTTTAGAGCTCTGATTCAAGTCAACTAACTCAATTTTCTTCAAAAGTAATCACTGCATTAAAAAGGTGTAAAATCTCAACTTGAAATAGAACATCTTTCACCACACTTTCACTACCAGGGTATTTTCATAAGACCATAAGAAATAATATTTATGTAAATAAAATTATATTCATCAAATCAGCTGCAAAGCAATAAAAAAAAAAAATTAACCAACATGGAGTCACAATCATCATTATTGCGTCCATTTTTCTACTTCAGGCTTTAGTATAAGTCTAATATTAAAAGCATTTTTTCACAGCAGAAAACAGGGTTTACAAGTGACCCAAGGAAAAGATAAGCCATGAATAGCTCTGACCCTGCCTTCTCTGGCTTGATCAAGTAGGCCTGCAACCTGAGCCAAAGGGCACAAATTCCTCACCATTCAAAATTCTTCAATGGCATGGGGGAGGAAAGAGTGAAAGGGGTAAACATGCAAATCCAACTGTCCCTAGATTTAGTATTCAACTGAAAATTTTAATTAGAGAGCTAAAAAAAAAAAAAAGAAAAGAAAAAAAATGAGGCCAATACTGTGATTAAATTTCTGATTCACAGTTTACTCAACCCTAAAAAAAGAGATCCATATTTTCCTTGTTAAAACTGAAAAAGGTTCATTACTTTCCTATCTATTTAAATGTATGTGTCTCTAATATCATTTAATCTATTTAAAGAAGCTACTGAAGAGTAAAATTTCTTTCTAAGCACCAGTGTTTACATATTGTAAGCAAAATCATGTTATTAAAATCATACCTTGGGGGAAAAGTTGGTATAATTCACTCTAAACTTTATATCGGTGATCTATTAAGTATTTAAAGTGAGAGATACACCGGTTGTTGTAAGATTTTTGTTACAGACTGACCTAAGAATAAAGATCATTCATTTGAATGAAAAAAAATGTTTTGATAAAGGAATTTAGGCATTACTGGACCTGGGAACATTGCAGCCACTAATGGTAATGGCCTAGGGAATTGCTTACAACTCATAAGGAAAGAAAAGGTCATGAACAAATCCTGGCCAAAATAAAATTATTTTGAAATTTACATAGAGTCTTTATATCATATAGCACTATAAAATTAAACAAAAATCTTAAAGTGATTAGCAAATTAAACTTAGATTTTAAAATAGAGGCTAACTTTAAGATGAACAAAAGTAATAAATTTAAGTGAGTTTTGATTAAAAAAAATTAGACTGTTATATCAAAGGTTTTAAAGCAGATGGTAAAAATTAAATACATTATTAATAGCTCAATAAAATAACCAATTTGATTCTAAACATTGGCAAAGATAATTTCTCTTTATGAAATCTGAAAACTATATACTTCAGGACTATTGAGAAATTCTTTTTAGCTCACAGTTTTAAAGCCAACATTAAATTTTTTATCTTATTTAATCCTAAATTAAATTGGTAGTAGCTGTATTATTCTTCATAAAAAGAAAGTGAATAATACATAGGAAAATGATTCTTTGCTTTTATATTTTGTGTGAAAAGAATGAGAATTGGAAAATTCTTATTGAAGAGTTTGCTAAAAGAAAGAAAACAAAAAAATACATAGTTAGCTAGAGAGCAGAGTAATTAAATATACCATCCAACAGTGTTTTACACTTAGTACGTGATCAATAAAAATGAGCTGAATATATAAATTGGTGAACCATGAATTTTTGTAAAGTAATCGCTTTTTAGAAAGTTAATACTTTTCTACAATAAGCCTTCTTGTGGATTTACATATCTAAGAATGTTTATACAAAAACCCAACTGAGACAGAAACTCAATAAATATCTGACAAGAAAGACGAATATCAGTAAGCCTAATTATGCCCTTTAGGTAATAAAAGAGTATCATGAGGATAAATGAAATTAAGATTGAACATAAGTGAAATGCATACTAATAATCTTTCTTTCATAAGAACAGAAACTACTGATGTAAAAGTTAATTTCCAGACTGGCATAAATAACTAAAAAGAGACAAATATAGGAAAAAAAAGATAAAAATAGATGTGGAGCTTATTTGATAAAGGACATTGGATTGTAGCCTGTGACTAATAAGTTAAAAGGAACCTGAGCAGTTTACCAGTTAATATGACACATCAATAATCAAATAGGACGGACAACTGAGCCTTTTCTCTTCAAGATTCGGAGTGAGGTGAAGGAACTGCCTACAAATGGGCACAAGGGAACTTTTTTGGGGGTGATGAAAAGGTTCTATATCATGATTGTGGTGATGGTTACAAGATTTGTCAAAACTCACCCAATTATGTATTTAAATTTGATGAAATTTATTGTCTATAAATTATACCTCTATAAAGCTGATGAGGCAAAAAATAAAAAAAGAAATAAATAACATAAGCCTAATTCTTTTAAAAATTCTTATAACCATTTATATGGTGAGAATATTAATAAAAATATAGTGCTTGAAATAAACATTAAAACCAAACCCTGAGACTGTTAGTTTTAAAGTTGTTTTTCTGTATATTACCTCAATTAATCTTTACCCTAACCCTCTAAAACATGGAGAAAAGATTGTATTGACTATATTTTACACACATGAGAACACTGAGACTCCAAGGAAGTACTTGCCAAAAGTTGGATACCCACAAAGTGGCAGAATCAAATCCAAACTCTCATTTCCGATGTTTTTTCCTTCACTATACCACATTACCTTTCTGTAAGACAAACTGTGAACAACAAACATTTATTGAGTCCTTACTATCTGCCAAGCTCTGTTAAAAGCTTTACATTTAATTCTTATAATAACCCAATACAAGGTAGGTACTATTTTTGCCCCCCATTAAAATTTTGTGCCCACTGAAACATTGACAAAATAACTTATCTCCAAACAGACATATAATAAACTGGAATTTGAATACAGGTCTATCTGACCAAAGTCTATACCACACTATAATAGTTATTTAAATAATATTAATACAATATAACAATATGTATTAAGTTATCATAGCAGATCCATTTATAACAATATTTTCCCCCAGCTTATGCTGAAGAATATATAAGGTGGATAACACAGGTAAAATCTCATGGTACAATAAAGTATTAAAATAAAAAACACCTGTATAACAAAATTATTCCCAAGCTATAATTTATATCCTTATATTTTAAACAATATTAAACAGCATTCTATACCACAAAATTATAATAAGGCTTGGAGTTCACTGTAATGGAAAGTAACTTATTATTTTATGTAATTCATTTTGCCTGATTTTTAAAAGAAAGCATGAAAAGAAGGTGCCAATTTAATTTTTCACCATGAGTACATGCCACCAAAAATAACTTAACCATGATTTTATTATAGCAAAGACCAACTTACATTTTAGTTTATTATTTAATCAACACACAATTGCTAGGCAGTTTTATATAACATTATCTCTATTCTTTACAACATCCTGAAAAAGTAGGTATTATTACATCATTTGATAGCTTATTAAAGAAAGAAATGTAAGATGAAGTCTACCAATCATCTGTAATTTAGAAGGCATTTTCAAATTGTCAAATATTTAAATATTAGAGGGAAAAAAGCAACCAATGGACTATCTTCAGATCTGTGGCTAAATAGAAGAGAGATGAATTTGCAACAAAACTGCAATATAACACTTTTGTTACTCATCTAATAGAATACTCAAAAGATTATTTCTAAATGCAACTCACTGATCTACAATCTACTTTCTTGATTATATTACTTTTATCAACTTTTCTGATATTAGAAGATGTTATAATCAAATTATTTTAAGGAACAATATAAATCATTTAGGTTTCTTACAGACTGTATATGTTACAATGCCAAAACCTATACTAACTATATTCTGAACAAACTGAACTTCCTGTTACTTAAAATTCAGGGAGAAATATCTGAAGGTATAAACAATTGATTACAAAATCTAATTTATTTACTTTATATTTAGTTCCTATTAAATCTATAGGCTGTCGCATGTAACATAATAAATTTCCAGTTTGTGTCAGAAATGTATATTAGCCTTTAACATTTTCTTATAAATAAATTTCCTCATTTTATTTGTATAGGTCATATTTACCTTAGAAATAAAAACACAGTGCACTATATTTTTAACTACCAAAGTTTAAGTTAATTATAATACCAATACTATTGCTCAGTTAATACATAAAAAACTATCTGCGGATATTTATATCATTTTGGACAGGAAGAATTAAACTAAATTCAAGTAATCAGGGTTTGATGCCACTCAAAAGCAACAAAATTTGAGGACTCAATCCTTAATCCACCACGTTGAGTGCAGGTATCAAAGACGTTTTTAACCACCTCTGGTAAATCTTATGAAACTCAAGAACTCTGGCATGAGTTAAGCAGAGGTT
Organism: Cabassous unicinctus; assembly: GCA_029593785.1. Taxonomy (NCBI): domain Eukaryota; kingdom Metazoa; phylum Chordata; class Mammalia; order Cingulata; family Chlamyphoridae; genus Cabassous; species Cabassous unicinctus. Next base: position 23,473 of record JAQZBX010015169.1, read on the forward strand.
AAAGATGTTAAGCTTAGTACTTGTGAGAGGTCTGTCATGCCTTTAATATTAGTTTAAAAAACAATTCTTTGATTTATTTCCTTCCTTTGTTGTGAATGTTTTTTAAAAGGAAGAATCAAAAATAAGAAAAAATCTTTAAAAGAATTACACAAATAATCTTTTAAAAATGTCAACAATATGTGCTAAGGTAGGGAGGCAGGACCATGTCTTAAATATGTACCTAATTTGCATTTTAAAGAGTCTAGAAAATCCACCCTCATTTTCAAAATCAGAAGGAAAGTATCCAATATTTTTAAGACTACAGTTAAAGTCTTATAAAAATTTCAGTTTTAAATGGCTCTAAATGTGATTTCATAATTAAACAGCTCTTAGAATTTGTGTTGGATTCTTCAGAATTGGTCAACTGGACAATTCATCTTGACAATTTGGTAGCTTAGGAACTATTTTTCAAAATATTAAAATACATAATATACTTTACAAATGAGAAGTAACTGTTATATAATTTTTAAATTTCTATGAGTTCTGACAACATAATTTCTGAAAGTGACTTTTTAAATTGTCCCTAAGTCTAGTTATCATCACATCTATTTTGAATGTGAAAAAATATTGAAACAATTTCATGCTAAACTATGACAAAAGTAGATATAGCTAATGGATATTACGAAAATCCATTAAACATATGAACATATTAGAGTACATTTGTTTTAAGTTGTGTAATTAATTAATATTGAAAAAATTGAAGCATGAACTCTATGCTACATCAATAGATTCAACTGTAAAAAATGACTTGAAAGTTTCATATATTTAAATATTAGTTATTTCTAAATGGTTTTCATACCACATACTGCTAATAATGCTGTAAATATTTCTCAGTTAAAATAAATGAAATCTTTGTAATAGGGATATTTGTATTATTCATAAAGACCAAAATATAAATCAGAAAGAAAGCATAAGAAGAAAATGCTAATGAGGGAAGATTTCAAAACCAAATTATTAATAAATATTTGAGCCTACTGAGTAATGGTAACTATATTGCTAATCATTTAAAAATTACTCTTTCCCTTAAGGAAAAACATTCTTCCATAGTTGTGAAATAAATGGCATTCATTTATGTTGTAAATTCTGTAACATATTTGATAGCCGAGAATTCCAAATATATAAGAGCCCAATAATGAAGAAAGCATTATTATGCAAATGACTGAGGAGAGTGCAATAAGGATGGATTCTATCCACCCCCTAAACAGAATGGATTCTACCAAAAGGATTCTATCTATCCCTTCAACAAATAAAGTTCAAATTTTAGATTAGGTGAAATGATGATTTTAGAAATAAATGTCAAAGTCTAAATAAAGTAAAGCTTACATGACAGCGAACATCAACAGGTAGTTACTGGGTAACTCCAAAAAAGAATGAATAATTACGATGCAACTACCCTAAAGTAACATCCAACATTTATATCTTATTAAAAGCTTATAATATTTCAAAAATTTCCTAATAGTGACATGATTTCTTCAGCTTGGTTACATATTTATTAGTTGAGGGGAAAAATCACTAGGATTAATTTCTTTTGTCATTTGAAAAATTTCTCAGGAATGCCAGACCTTTCCCAGGTAATTTAAACATGTTATCCTATAACCTAGCCATGGAAGCAAACTTTTAAAACTTGGTAAGAAACTGACAGGAATACTAATTATTAATACTTACAAAATAGTTATATTCTAATTCGTGAAATCACCTCAGTAAGAACCTAGATTTAAAAATCTATATTAACCAGAATTTACTCTTACTTCAATTGAGAGACAAATCTCTGCATTTTGTTTTAGATTCTTAAAAAATACCTAGAAGTTTGCATAAGTACAAACTAAGTCATGGTCACACTTTTAAAATTTCTATTAAATATTTTAAGGTATACCTCAAAATAGTGAGATGCCACAAAATTCACAGGTATGTATACCTTTTGCTAATTTTTAAAAAATATTTATTATTGAACACTATCAATGTTTCACTAATATGAGTCAGAATACATATATTTACTACCAAGTCATAAAAACATGATCATTTTAAGTCACATTAACATTAGAAAGTCAAATGAAGACTGTCACTTTAAACCACCAAAGGTCCCACACTTTCCATAACAGTAGAACTTCACCGCATTACTAAACATTTCTAAAGATACACTAAGTACAGCACCTAGGCACATGTTTCTTTTTGAGGAGTTGGTGACATCACAGGAACCAGAAGAAAGTTGCATTGTATTGTTGCCAACAAATTTTAAATAGAGTTATATAAATACAAATGTATGCTTCTATTGGGAAAAAAAACATAGACATGTATATTCTCTTCATTTCACAGCAAATGAATTGTTTTTGATGTGCAGTTTTGCAGTCACTATTTTTAAAAGAGAAAAAAAAACCTGGGTACCTTGTTTAAAATTTATTTTAAAGAAAACTAAAGCCACTTATTTTATTTCTCCAAATAAATATACTAGACACATGTCTTAAAATATTATTAAAATATCCAATGCCACACGTACTTCCAAAGACTGAAAAATTGTATCATATATTTAAAATAATGAGTAGATATTGGTACAGTTGAATATTAATATTCCTAATTGTCTACAATGTATATTCTTGCATGGAAAAATAGTAAATAGATGTAATGGAAGAAAAATCAAAGCTTTAGGTATAAAACCTAGTTATGCTTTTAAAAATGCTTATACAATAAAAATGACAGCTAAAATAATAATAAAATTATTTTTAAATGTAAAAAATTGTCCTGAATTACAAACTGATTCTATCAAAGATGCTCACATTATACCTGCACGCATCATTTACAACCATCTGATTATTACTTACAGTGCCTTGGCTAAAATCCATAGGATTCCTGCCTCCTTCAAAACAGTTATTCACACAGTTTATATGCAATTTACAAGAATCCCACCATAAGATAGAAAACCCTTTAATTAGCCCTCAAAGTCAAAAAGGAAAAAAAAGAAAAGAAAAACACCAAAACAAAGCAACTGATACCCAATTTTCCCTACGCATATTTCAAAAAACAAATACTGTATAACCATCCAAAAAATTCCCTAACATGTCATTTTCTAATTTTTAATTCAAAGATCATTTCCAACCTGGTTATTAAAACTCAAAAAATGCTAACACTTATTAAATTTTACATAATTTTTCTTAAAAATGTACTTTGATATATTCTTTTCAAGAATGTAAACATGCCTATTTTTTAAAATATTTTATCACATACATTAATACTGTCATTTTAGTAAATATATGATGTGTAACAGACAATTACAAGCTAAAAATCATTTTGATACTCTAGAAACCAGTAGCTATCAATATATAACAGTATTTTTAATTCAGTGGATATAGTATGTTTATCAACAAATGACCATTAAACAGCTTAAAACTGGATGTCTCATGGTTCTAACCATATTAATACTGGTTAATAAAATACCTAATACTTAAATATTTTAAAGGTAAACATTGAAAACCAAATTATGTCAAGGTGTGATCAGACAAAGAAGGCTATTTTTTTTTTTCATTCATCAATAAAACAAATTTATGAGATCATAAAGAACAATTTAACAACCTAAAGAAGGTTCAAAGAGGGGAAGCAAGAGCCTGAGAAAAATGGATTTGTCAATGATTTCAAAAATTCAGTTTGGGGAGGAGTAAAGCAGAAAATGTGGCTTCATTTTGCAGTATAAAGTAGGAAGCATACAATCCAGTAGCCTGTATGTGGACTTTTATTTATGTATTTAAACCCTATTCCAATTCACAGATTATGCTGATCCTTCCACATGTAAACAGCCAATAATGATGGCCAGGCCTAAAGGAAAGGAAAACACACACCTCACAGCATGGTCAGGAAGCTACCAGGCACCACAGGACAACAGATCAAAACAGAATGGTTTCATATGTTTCGATTGTTTATATGCTTAATTTGAAGATAATATTCTTCGGGGGAAACCAGGGGTAAATATTATCAGGAATATGCAACACAATATCAAATAAAATACATAATTTTCATGCAAATATACTAAGTATTTCCGGCATGTATCTATGCCAACCTGTAATATTGACTTCCATTCACTTAATTCTTTTTAACTTAGATGTCAAGTCAAAATAAACCTCTTTAGTCTAAAACCCCTTTATTTCTATCAAGGAATTCTTTACAAAGAATTTATATCCCTTTAACTACTTTCAATGAAACAATCAGGCTTGCAAACTAAATATCTTAAAAAAAAAACACAAAAAAACTATAAAGTAAGTAAGTAGGGGAAGAGACTTTTTTTTCAACTAGGTAAAAGATTGAGAATAGGAAGCAATGACATTCTATTTGGAACTTAAAAATCTTAAGAAAATTATAACATAATATAAGCAAAGGTGGAAATTTACCCCAAGTAGCAGCCTGGCACATTTTTAAATACACAAGCAAGAGCCGCCTCTGGCCACAAGTTTTTTTTTAAGTTCATTCTCTTAAAGAGACAGTATCCTTGGACCTATGTCCCACACAGGGGACAGTTCTAAAATGTTGGATTACCAAGCATCCTCTCTCACATTTTTTTCAAACCCAAACTAGGCCAACAATGTTATTCTTTGTTTTACTGTGAAATTAAATTATTTTGATTTGGCCCCACAAGTAACTACAGGGCAAGCAGAAATGAAATAGTCGAGGTGGGGGTGGGGATTACTGTGCCTAGAGGTATCTAAAATAAAAGCACCTAAACATTTCTCTTAACAGCAAATGGTTTTATGGTTGGTGGTGGGTTATTTTTACTTTAAAATGATCGTTTTTGCCTTCATTCGTCTTTCCAGCAGATACAGGCGACAGAGTATACTGTAACCGATAACACCGGAAGCTACACTACCACAATTTCGCTGTGGAATGAAGAGGGGGAAATGCTAATAACGTCAGCCAGCATCTAAATAGCGAAATTATAAAGATTTCATTTTCTGGCTAGGAAATTACCCAGGAAGGGACCCATACACAAACTCTAAATACCAGATTGACTCGTAATTTCAAGAAGGATTTTGTCTTTGAATGTAAAGTCAGATTATTGTAGGTCCAGTGACATTTACTGATCAACTTCTCTACATGGAAAAAGGTGAAAAGGAAAAAAAGTTTTTGCTTACTTGGTGCACAAATACATCGACTGGAATATCCAAGGGGCTTCCCTCTCGATTTATCATGGAGATGAATCCAAATCCCATTCGCACATTGAACCACTTACAGTGGCCAGTTCCATGCAAAACCTGGGATTCCTCCTCTGCCTGCTCCGGCAGCTTCCCGGGCTCTTCACCACCTTTGCTTGCCCCGCCTGAGATAGAACAGGACAAAAAAAAGTCAGTCAGTCTGTATTCCTACACTGTGTACACTGAAAGAGAAAAAAACTGCCTGGAGGGAAGGGTAGAAGAGACAGGAAAAAAAAAAAGTTACTAAATGGTTTGATTCCTTCTTAAATAAAATATTTAAAATGAAAAGGATTAAAAAGGAAGTGGGAGGGGATACACGGTTCAATCGATCACATCAACTTCCACGTTTCTGCATTTTCGTGTACTTTTTCACTTAATTCCGTTTTTTAACCACATATTACAGCACAGCATGAGATACTTTACTTGCATGTTGCTGATTTAACACTGTTCCCATTTACAAAGAGAAATTTTCCACGAAACTATTCTCTCAGGCGGGAGCGAGGAGGAAAGAGAAATCGTGAAGATGGTTTGAACTACCAGCTAATGCACATGCTGCACAGTGAATCCAGGGTTATTTGCAATGAGCATTTTCCTCTCCCCAATAACTTTCAATTAAAGTTGGGGTAGAATGGGGGAGGGGGCAGGTGTATAAAATTTTTCTTAGGCTCACTAACTGAAACTGCGCTTAATCACATTGAAACAATTCAAACAATAGCCCCCTGAAAGCTTTTCAAGTTGTGAATCAATGTGGGCGGTACAAAACATTTTTGGAGATCTATAACAATAGGTTTGCAGAAAGCCCCACTGCGAGATGGGGGGTGGGGGGTAATGCCCAGTATTGGGGTAAAAGGGGAAGAGGGGACCGGCAAAGAAGGGTGGGAGAGGGGGAGGGGGAAGGTGAAAGGAAGACAGAAAATCACAGTAAAACAATAGAAAAGAAAATTAACCTTCGGCCATGTTGCCCCACGGGCCCTCTGTTCCAAACTCGTGAGATGAAAACTTTCCCTTTGAAACGCAGCGATCCTCTGCATCAGTCTAACATCTTGATTTTGTGCGATCACAAATTTTGCTCGCATGGTCTAATGTGCTTTCCCTCTTTTGATTTTTTTCTCTTCTCCTTCAGTTTCTGGCCCCCTGAGCACACGTGACTTTGTCAATTACATGCTTTCTTGCTACTAATTTCACCTCGGATCCTTAAGGGGCAGGCAAGAGGAAGAGGTAACCAATCGCCATTTCATCTATGCTGACATCAAAATAATTTATGAATGAACAAGAAAAACTCAAACATGTTATCTTAAAGACAATTTGGGACGCTTCTTTACGATAAATCAGAATGCTGATTTTGTGCTTCTACTTAAACACAATGGAGGGTCCTTGTGAATCGTCGATTTAGAAAAACGGCACAGGCATATATGCGCACACGCGTGTCTTTATACGCAAGCTTTTCTAAATCATCTCATTTAGGAAGAAAAAAGGCATTTCAATAAATCAACCGATGTTACTTTTCCCCCACCGTAAAAATTCAGCGGCTCACTAGCAGTAAACCTGCTTGGGAAACTAATTTCATATTTAATTCAATTGTGAGAGGAAAATATATAATTTCAAAAGATCTAATTAAACCTATTTACATCCCTATGAAACTTTAGATAATGGTAACATACATCTGTAGTAAGGCAATATCATGGAATTCCCTGATAAATTTTCAAATTTAAAATAAAAATTATGCCGGAAAATTGCTATCATCTTCGTGTAAGTCAGACCATGTTTAGGTTTATCATTTCGGAACATTTTGGAGGGGGCTGGTGGGAATTGTACTTCACAGGTTTCTCCGCCATCTCCTTCCGGGCGAGGAGATGTGATTAATGACTTCCTAAATAACAACCCAGTTTTCCAGCCTAACATAGAGTGAACCTCAATCAGTGGCGATTGTTCCCCAAGAGCGAGACCACGGCGTAGGGCAGGGAGGGGGAGGGGAGCGCCAGGCAGGGGAGGTGAAGAGGAGCGGCCAGGAGCCGCGGCTGCAGAGTCAGAGAAAGAGGTGGTGGAGAAAAGAGCGGGCGCGCCGGCCAGGGGGCGGGGGAGGTGAAGAAAGACGGGGAGAAGAAAGGTAAATTCACGTAATATTGACTGGACCCTGACATTTTAAATGTGCACTACTAGTGGGGAGAAGAGACGAAGAAACGAAGATTTAACAACGGATTTAGGCTCCTACCATTCCTTCCCCGGCCCGCCACCGGTTTCAAAATGCTCACTCATTACCTACCAAATTGGTTCAAACGATTGTTGATTACTGGATGCTTATACTAATATTACCACTCATCGAACTACAATAAATAGTATACATTAATTAGAAATGCTTTAATATCGCCTTGATTTCCTTTAAAATATAAAAAAAATCTCCTGTTTCAAAAAAACATTAAAACACACCACCACTCTTTCCCCACCCCACCCCCCATTTTCTTAAACAAGCAGTTTACAGAGAAACTGTACAGATACCACTTCCCTTTGGCAAAGCTACGGAGTTGGCCCTCCCCCACTATACCGGCAATCCCCCACCCTGTCTTTCCAAACATGTCCACACTACTAACTCTACACAATTTCACACAAACTAAAACGTTAGGATTCTGAATTTAAAAGCTATTGTAAAAACCCACATACTACACCTCATTATATCCCCTCCCCATATTTAACAACTAAATATAAATTTATGCTAATTGGTTCAGACTTGAAATAAATAAATGTATATAAAAATAGATGTTATTTTCAGTTTTGGGGGAAGGCATCAATCAAGGCTGATCAATTTGGAAAGATTTTTTCATCTTTTCTTTTATTGTTTTTTTCAGGAAAGAGAGCGAGGCTGCTCTCTCATTTTATTTACTGGGGGTTGGGAGGGGATAAGGATATGCCAGCTGGTAGGAGGAAATAAAAAATGTAAAAAACCAAACGATTTTTGCAAATGTAACAAAAGCTCCAAGCTCTGAAAAAATTATTTGCTAACAAAACATTTGCTAAGCATTACTGTAATAGTAGAAACAAACTGATTACATTGACTTAAAACAAAGTAACTTTTAACAATGGCATTACAGGATAAACATTTCACATAATAAAAGAAAAACTAATTTAAAATAGGTTGTGTGGGTTTTTTTAAATTACTTTTAAAAAATCCACATCTGGTATCAGAAAAATCTGAAAAAATATGCATCTAAATTGAGGCGATGTGCTATTATTTATGTAAAAATAATTATAAGATTCACAAGCCAGTATAGTTTTGTTACCGATATGCATTTATAGTAAACAATATTATATGTTTGTTTTTAATTAGAATATAGTTTAATCATTATAAAATCAGAAACAATATATAGGTGAATCCTTGGTAGAATTCACATCTATCCATACACAGATGAAAAGTATGAAATACCAGAACTGAACCACATTGGATGGTATAGTTATGAGATTCACAGATTTGCCTGATTGGGGGCCTCCAGTATTAGTGGAATTAAGGTAGGGTTCACTGGACTGGTTACTGGTGTCAGAGGTTATCGACTCATTCATTTCCTGAGGGGAACATCAGCCTTTCAAGTTGTGTAGATTTCCTGAGAGGAACATCAGCCTTTCAAGTTGTGTAGAAGGCTTTCTCCAACTGGTAAAACTGAGAAATACTCTAAAATTCATTCACAAAGAATTTCAGGCAAATTCATTCATATACCTTTGGGAGGAGGAAAGTGAGAGAAAGGGGACAGAAGAGGAGGAGAGGGAAGAGTAGAGAGGAAGAGGAGTGGGAAGGAAATTGGGAAGGGAGAGAGATGAAGGAATGAGAAACAGAAAATATTACTCACCAGTTGAAGGATATGGCACCGTCGTTAAAATATATTCATTTATTTGCCCCCAGTCCGTCCCCCCCACCCCACCCCACCCCACCCCACCCCCGCAATCTTCTGAGCCAGAGATCCTTTTATAAACTGACCACAATCTCTTAAAGCTCATTGGGGGCTTCTTTCACATAAAATGTTTCTATGACTCTCCTAGAATGCCTTCCAATTTGTCACCTTTCTTAAGTCTTCTGGTTTTAATTTTTTTCTCATTTCCTACTTGTTCTCAGTACCAGAAAGAACCTGCATTTGACTCAAAACGCATGTTTTATACCTGTGAAAGCCAAAAGTTTTGGTAACTTGATTTATCATAGTTCAAAAAAGTCCTTAAAATTAGTCCAAGTAGCTACAAAAGAATCGTCAACGCACTTGGGGTAAAATGTAAGCAAACAGCCTATGACATGCCCGTTAGTTATCACAATCTTAGGTTTCTCCATTTTAAAACGAGGTAAACATTTTCTCAGTCGTTTTTTTGTACCAACAGTACAATGCAAGGAGCCAAAAGAGGTGTCAGAGCCCACTGCCACTGCTCTCAACCCTAAGCGCCAAGTGCCTTCTATTAAAGCAGAAACAATGCTTCGTTCTTCTTAAAACTAGGAGGAGGGGCTGCGGCGCTGAGATGAGCGGCTCCACCCGTCCTCTCCTCCCGGTAAATAAGGCGGGGGCTGCAGCCACAATGCAGGCAGCCCGGATCTTCACTGGCACCTCGTGCCCCAGGGTATCCGAGACCCCCAGGGCAGATCTGCCCTTTCTTTCCATCTCCTGCTCTTGCAACTTCCTCTGGAGTCACCTTTCCCATTATCCATCACCTCACCATCTCTCAGGAAGTCCAACTATTCCAAAAATGGCTGGTGATTTCTCACTAATTAAGGGACTTTCACAATTGTCATGTTATGCCCAAGAACACCAAACAAAAGAAATCCTTGCCCCTATCACTATGGCAAGAAAACCCTTGGCAGAATCTATTTTTACTGTATTTCCAGACCCCGGTCTGGGGTTTCTAATTTGACCTGGTTCTATGAGATGTCAAATTCTCTGAAATCTAAGATAAGTGAGGTCAAGGGGGGAAGGGAGGCTCAGGCGAAAGCAAGAAAATGACCACCTCCGCCCCCACCCCCGAGCCATTCCTAAAATGGAGATGTCTTCAAACCGATCCTGGCGCCGTCCTTTCGGGAAGCCATGAAAACATCAGCGTGAGCCTTTGGGGGATCAGGAAAAGCCGTCTACTGGAAAGAGCTGGAGGGGCGGCCGGAGACGATTTTTAGGGAACCCGCTCTCTGACTGCAGAGTGATCTTTCCCATCTAAAAGCTGCTGACTGCCGACCCCCACGTCGGGCAAACCGTTCCCAGTTCTTCCCACTGTTTTGGTAAACTATTCAGCAAATAACTTTCTTAAAATATTGGAGCCAAATAAAAGGAGTACCCAACAGGGTGCGTTGGTCTATAGTACAGGCACTTCAGAATATGAGGGCGTTTTGTTTGTTTCAGAAAAGCAAAATTCCGTTCTCATTTCATTTAAATTTACTCATGTGGAGGCAAAATGCTCTGTCTTAACGCATTGTGCCAATTTGAGAATTTTTACATAGCTGTAATAATATTCTTTTTCCCATATCTTCTCAAAACATTTCCCCAAGTATAGTTAAGTAAAATTATGTAAATACAGGAACCAATTATCATAAATTTTAAGGTTTCCAGACAAATTGCCTTTACATTTCAAAAACTAGCATTTGCAAATGTTTCCTTCTTTTTGGTCAGTTATAGTTCAATAATGCATTTAGAGGAACATAACTAATTCAAAAAAGGGGCATTTTTTAAGACCACCATCTTGGTAGAAAGTAATCTTTTAAAAGAAAACGAATAGCAAAAAAATACTATTTTATTTACATACTTCTCCCTTAATAAAAAGGAAAAATAACATTATTACTCCTCCCAAATACTTTCTGAACTGTTCTCAACAAGTATCTTTTCAAAATGATGTTAATTAAAGCAATAAAACATGTTAGAAAAACCATTTAGTGATAAGCATTACATTACTTTGCCCAGAGTAGCACACACAGAAGCTTCATGTTTTGTTTCAAAAATTAAAGGTGGTAATTTTCACCTGAACATAGAAAAATGCTCCTTATGTTTTATGATTTAAAGATCTTCTTGCAATCAATAACCAGAGTCTGTGGAAAAGACACTAAAAAGTGTAAACACACACTCCCCCCCCACACACACACACCTTAGCAATCAATGAGAGTTTATTCTTTAAAACTTAATCTCATCCAAAGAAACAAGAATAAGAGTGTAGACTGTCTGCTAGGTATTTATGTTAATATTTACTTTGGGATTTTGGGGGGGAACTGATATTTCTGATGTGGAAGGAAAAGAACAGTAGGGGAGTAAAACATGAGGCAAGTGAGAAGAAATCCTCAAGCTTTAAAGTTTCCAACAGTGTGGGAAGCAAATCTATGGAGAAAAAGCATCCAGCTGGAAACTTGAAGGCCAGAGTTCTGGCCCATTTACTAACTTTGGCCTTAGGCCATTCGCTAAGCTTCTCTGAGCCTCAGTTTCCTCATTTGTAAAGTGAGGAAACTGTACTGCTTGATTTTGAAAGTCTTTCAGTTTAAAATGTAAACTGCAAATGTACTACAGTAATCTCTAGAAATAACCTTTCTCTTGGTGAAAGTGGTACCTCTCTCCCTCCCCCAACCCTTTTTAATCACAAGGAAACACAGACATGAAACTTTATTGCGGTCACTTAACACATTGGTGTTAACATTATTTCCCAACAGAAAAGAAGAAGGTCTCTGCACTGCCCCCGTTTTGCCCCCAGAGAAGAAGCACAATCAATAAGAGGAAACTAGTTAGCAAATTAAAATATTGTAGCAACTTTTCAGAATCTTCTTTTTCATGACACTCTCATTAAAGCATCATCTACATGTCAAAGGATTCACTCTAGAAAAAGTAGTTTGTCAAATGGTAATACCCATTGTTATTTGACACTATTATGAATGGTTTCCTCATTAAACCTTTTGAGTCATACTGTTTTCTTCTTGCTGCCAAAAATCTAATTTGATAGACTTAATAATAAGATAATTTTCTTGTACTTGTTATTAATGCTAAGTTTTGTCAAGTCACAGCCTTATGTATGTTTTCAAAGTAGTAGTAGTCAAGAGCAGAGCCAAGACATTAAATTCATTAGGCTGAGTAATACATTATCATCAAATAAATTGTGATTTTAAAATAGTTATAAGTTAATTTCAATAATATAAGAAAATATTTTTATTTCAAAAGTCAAGATTTAAAATGTTAAAAGTTCAAATTACTCATTTTTGTAGTATGATAATGAGAAAATTGTGAGACATGTTCATAAAAAACAAATTAAATGGAGCTTTCCTGTACTACAGAAATTTCCTAATTCCCTGGAAAATATCTAATATATTCTGCTATTTATGTGACAATAAATCATTTGAAAACAGCTCCAAGTCTCTATTTTACTATGGGAAGTACAAAAAAATAACAAGCCATGATGAATACTTTTCATTCAGCTCCATAAGCATTTAAATATCTATTTTTTAATATTTAAAAAATATCTTGGCTGAGTTAATGAAAAGGAAATCACAAAATTTAGTACTGCTAAAATCAGAGGGGAAAAGGAGTTAATTAGAAAATTTCATCCATGCAGTTCTGGCAGGGACATAAGTTTTGTAAGAGGGAGTAAACTGGAGTACAATAGCACATGGTATCCATCTTACCAAAGTGGAAAGTCATGGTAGAAAAATCTAAAGACTGTCAAGTTCTCTCATAAGAGTGTAGTGGTCTCTTTAAACATTAGTTAAGTGAAATTTAAAAAAAAAAAGAAAGAAAGAAAAAGAAAAGAAAACAAAGAAGAAGAAAGAAAAGAAAAAAGATGACAAGACTAACCTGGGGCTGATGAAACCTTGTTGAATGACCTCATCGTCTTCTGAGGAACCTAAAATCAGAGAGCTTAAGTCAGTACTATATTAATTGCCTATTTAATTGCCTCTTCTTCAGCTTAATGGCCCATTAGAACACAATAAACTGCCTAGGTTTTGACTCTGTGAATTGACCTGTAAACTTTTTAAAAAACAGTTTAAGACTCACCTAGCTCATCAAAACCAATATTACATCATAAATTAGCATAAATTTGTTTTATTCCTATTAAAAGACAACAGTTTAAAAAATACTTTAAACAGACCATTAAGTTGTAGTCAGAAGTTCCCAATTTCATGAATAGCTTCAACACTTTTAAATCTTTAACTTTATACTGTCATTCAAGAATTCTAGGTTTTTATGGGTTTTTTTTTACCACAGTTAAAATCTACCTCACCTACCACACATCAACAATATTGTTTTTTGATAACTTTGTTAAATTTTAGAAGCTAAAACATAAGAATCTAATTATAGTATTATATCAGTAATATTGGCTCTATCAACTATATTCAAATACTGGAAAAAAATAACTTTAATGGTAATACATTTAATCATTAAATATTTAACCAAGGCATCTAAAATGCATTAACTCATTTTAAAAAGCAAAAACAGTTCTCATATTGAAAATATGAATAAAAACTGATGTTTCTAATATATCTGCTCGCAGAGGTCACAACACAATAAAACTTGCAATAAATAGGCCACCAGTAATGAAGTATAGCAATTGGAAGAGAAACTCCTGATGGCCACTCAATTATCACTTTTATTCTTAAGTCAGAATTATAAAGGTTTGGAAAATGCATTGGTTTGAACATACACTAACTCACCTGCTACCACCTAAGGTTGTCTTTCTTCCCTTACCTAAGTTTTACACACTATCTCTACTGTATCAATGCACAAAGAATAAACTAATATGTGTAAATTCTTTAAACTGCAATCTAATTTTCTTCTCAAAAGGAAATGGAGGCTTTTCCAAATATAACTGAATGTTCTACTGAATGTTGACCCAAGATTCTTCTTACAAAGGATGACAATCTCACTGAGTATGATTTGAAAAGACTAGAGGAAGAAGTGAACAAAAGGCACATGAACCTCTGTACATTAAATCCTTCAGTTATCTTGTGTTTACGACGAAAAGATAGAAGATAATGAGATCCCAACTTTAACAAAATTCATTACTAAATATTACTGAAATAGAGCTTTCCTTATACTAAGCCCATGCCAAGTTTTATTTTGCACAATTGGTTTATGTGGAGATGTAAATATTATACATAAATATTTTAGTAAAAATCCAGCATATGCTTTTCTATTCTAACAGCCCACAGCACATGCACAATTCTCTCTTAGCTTGTATTTACAGAAAAATTCAAAGCAACTTATTTTATAAACATGAATAAACACAATAGGGTTTGCAAAAAAAAAAAAAAAA
>JAQZBX010015170.1:0-37692 GCA_029593785.1 Cabassous unicinctus
TTTCAAACCACCACAGCCTCCAATATCCTTCACCAAGCAATCATATTTGTCTCCACAAATATAAAAGATTTAATACTCTATTTTCTTAAGTAATTCAGGAATCATGAAATTCTAAGCTCTTGATAAGTAGATGGTAGAGTTGCCAATGAAAGATTGTTTATAGAAAAAAAGACTAAAAACTTTAAATGTCTGGCACAGATAGGCACTCAAATATTTGTTGAATGAAGGAATTGTAAAGATAATAGAATATAAAAAATTCCATTTTGGGGATCAGATTATTGGGCTAGCTAGCATATATGGTGAATCCATTGTGTGGAAAAGTGTTACTCTGTGAAATGAGTCAATCACTTGCCAATTGTCAATTAATTTCTCTAAATATTTTCTAATTTCTATTATACTATAGTTTCAGCTATGCAATCTTTTGGGATAACAATTTCCAAATGTGTATATTAATGATGTAAAGGTATGCTTCTATTCAAAACTCTTTTTTATGTCTCTTCATCCTCCAATGACACAGTAATTTGCAGGGAAAAAAATATTTCCCTGAATATGAATTGTGAAGCAATTCATGGATCAGTTTTATATTTACTTTTCATTTTCATGCAAGGCTAGAATTGGCTTTCAGATTAATGGCTACCTTTTATGCAGTGGAGACTTCTACTGAATAGACTCTCTAGCAAATGGATGCTAATGTATCAGCATTTCCCTGGATATTGAAAAATATTATTAAGCTTGACATATATTATCTATAAAGTAGGACCAACAAATCTAAAATCTTTTCTGTAAGGAAAAAAGAAGAGTTAGAAATCTTTTTAAAGAAAAATCATGCAGAAATTAGAGTTCCCGTATACCCTCACACACACACTGTTTTCCCTATTATTAACACTTTGCATTAGTGTGGTACCTTTATTACAATTGATGAATCAATATTATTATAATTATACTATTAAATATAATCTATCAGGGTTCACTGTGTTGTATGCATCTATGGTTTTTTTTTTTAATTTTTTATTATGGAAACATATACATACCTAAAATTTCCCATTTTAACCACTTTCAAACATTCAATTCAGTGGTGTTAATTGCAGTCTTAATGTTGTGTTCCCATCATCACTATCTGTTACCAAAACTTTTCCGTTACAGCAAACAGAAATTCTGTACTTCCCATTCTCTACCTCTATCCCAGCCCCTGGTAACCTTGATTTTAGTTTCTAACTCTATGAATCTGCATATTCTAATTATTTCATATAAGTGAGATCATAAATATTTGTCCTTTTGTGTCTGGCTTATTTCATTCAATATGTTGTCTTCAAGGCTTGGGTTAATTCAGCAAGGTAGACTTAGGGAGAAATTAACTTTTCTAGTTCTCATAGCCATGAAACTAGACTATGGGGAAGCAAGCTGGCTATTATATAAGCTTTGTACGTATCCTATCTTCAAATACTGAGCAAGGTGGAGTTGGGTGTAAGCTCTTAAAAGTAGCCTCCCATTTAATCCTTCCAGGAAATAAATGGCTTAACATACTATAGAGTGTGAGGCATCAGGTGTTACAAAACCCCATCTGCCATCCTCAGAACTGGAGGGATGGGAAGAGAAATTGTCCTGACAATTCCTATCCAATAATGTGACTCAAGAGTTAATTTTTTTATGTTTTTTTTTTTTCTTTTTAAGGAGTAGTATATTTCAGATTAATAATACTCCTTTTTTTAATCAAGGACCTACTTTTTAGGTATAATGTGAATAGTAATACTTGTTAAGCAATAAGAGTTCAGCTATCTGGTTCAACTCCGCCATTCTCAAAATGAAGCAAAACAAAAACTAACACTAAATCTGTGAGTGGTGAGAACCTGCTCCATTTAGCCCACAGAAGACAGGTGCCTAAACTGCGGCTTCCTGTGGCCAGCCCCTTAGTTATTAAAACCCTAAGAAATTGTCTCAATTTCTGCTGCTTCCTTAGGCATTGTTAGGTGTCTTAGTTTGCCAGGGTTGTTATGACAAACACAAAACAATAGGTTGGCTTAAACAGTAAGCATTTATTATCTCATAGTTTTGAAAGCCAGAAGTCCCAAATCAAGATTTCGGCAAGGCCATGGCTTCCCCTGGGGCTGGTAGCGTTCTAGTCACAATATCACATGGTGATCTCGCTCAACTATCTGGCTTCTGACTTGTGGCTTCTACTGGCTTCTTCTAACTGACTACAACCGAATTTCCTCTCCTAATAAGGCCTCCAGTAATATATATTAAGATTCCAACATGATTTTTGTGGGACATGTGATTCATTCCCCCAAAATAGGGATACAGAATATAGCACAGCCAAATAGGTGCCATCCAGGTACTATTCTCTAAGCAGTGCTACTTATTTGGTCTTCCTTCTCCGCACATTGGAATCTCGGCAGTTGAATCCAGTGGGTTTAGATTTTTTTAGTAATATATGAATGCATTCGTCAATTTGAAACTTCATAAGAAAAACACACCATGGAGTGAGCTATATATATATTACTAAATAGTTTACTAAAGCAATACACAGGGAGGCCGGTGTGGCTCAATTGATGGAGCTCCCGTTTACCATATGGGAGGCCCCAGGTTCGCTTCCCAGGGCCTCCTTGTGAGGGCAGGCCGGCCCGCGTGGCGCGGTGGGCTGATGCAGCAAGACCTCACAGCAGGAAGCGGGTGTGGCTCAATCAATAGAGCCCCCGTTTACCATATGGGAGGCCCCAGGTTCGCTTCCCGGGGCCTCCTTGTGAGGGCAGGCCGGCCTGCGCGGCGCGGTGGGCTGATGCACCTAGACCTCACAGCAGGGGAGAGATAAGCAAACACGGAGAAAACGCACAGCAAATGGACACAGCAAACACAGGCAGCAAGGGGGGGATAAATAAATAAATAAATCTTTAAAAAATAATAGAATAAAATAAAGCAATATACATACACACACATATATTTACTTACATATACATGTACATATATATGCATGTGCATATAGTGTATATTCTTAAGTATATACATATGTATATACCTGTGCCTATATATACAACTATACAAGTACATATACATGCACAAGTATATATCTGTACATAAGTACATATATGCATTTATGTATATACTTAATGTAATTTAATTACATACCTCCATGTGGTATATTAGTTATAGATCTATATCTCTATATAGGTATGTGTGTGTATATCGCAAATTATATATATTAACTTCACTCTACCCTCACTAGTTGCTAAAGAAAACATCTGTAGCCTCTTCTTTTTCCAAAACTCTTCTTTGTCATCCTAATTTTGTAACATTACTTCATTCATATTGCTCTGTTCTTTCTACTAGGTTGCATATCCATTCTGGGGCTGGGGACTAGAGAGTGCTAAGCCATGGTAGGAGGGTGGTGTCCCATTGGGGCTTATTATGTGAACACACTGACATCTACTGAGATGTCCTCATTTCCATCTGGTCATCTGTTGCCCACCCATGCAGGCTGTTATGTCTTATTCCTTACTTTCCTCCACTGGGTGTTTTAGTTTGCTAAGGCTGCCAATACAAAGTACCAGAAATGGGTTGGCTTTTATAACAGGAATCTATTAGAGTAGAAGCCTACAGTTCAGAGGCTGTGAAAATGTTCCAGATCAAGGCATCATCAGAGATGCTGTCTCACCAAGGTTGGCTATTGGCAGATCCTAGAGTCCTCCCACATCGCAAGGCAAAATGGTGGCTCTCCATCTGGATCTCTGCCTTCTCCTCCAGCCCGCTTTCTCTGTGAGCTCAGCTGTGGGCAATCAAGCACATGGCAGAGTTTGTCTCTTCAGCTTTGAGATGCTCTGTGGTCCTCGCCTCTCAGGGACCTCTTTCTATGCCTCTGTTCTCCACTAATTCCAGCCTCCAGCCTCTCTCTCATCCTCTCAGGGTTTCTCTTGCCCTCTCTCTCAGCTGTAGTTGATCCTGGGGACCTCTTTCACATGGCAGAGTAAAAACGGCAGCTGTCTTTCTCTGTGTTTCTGCTTTCAGTTTTCAGTTTATATAAGACCCCAACCTGGGTCATGCCTCACTGGTGTAGCCCAATCAAATGCCCTAAAGTGATATAATCAAGTGACCTAATCAAAAGGTCCCTTAATGGAATCTAATGCAATCAAAGTGCCCCACACTCACAGGACTGGATTAGTTCAAAGAACATGATCTGTTCTGTGATTCACAAAACTTCAAACTGTCACACAGGGCTTCTTTAGGTCTGGCTGGCTGTCACTTATTTTTGTTCCCTTCTCAGGACCCAGGAAACCTGTGGCTGCTCTTCTGCGCTCCCCTGAGGCTGTGAGAAACCTGGTGAGGCTATTGAGGTCTCCTACAACTTGAAGCTGCTCTCAGGCACAGAGAACATCATTCTTTTCCCCACTCCACCTGAGTGACCCGGGACACCTGTGGGGCTTCTTGGGCTCCTTTGCCTAGAAACGCAGTGCTGAGATTTCTACTCTACTCTCCACTCTGCTGGGACCTCAGGAATCACTAGTTGGGGTCTGATCCCCTCTATAGGTTTTCTTCACCCAAGGTTGGGAGCACAGGGCTCTCTGCTCTCAGATTCCCAGGAAGTATCTGAGATTTCTTTTCAGGAACCAAATATTTGGTACTCTTTCTATTCTGTCCTCTTTGAATTTCTGTGTATTGTATGTCAGGGGATGGTTTTGGCTCCTCTAGTTTTTGGTGGAAAGAAAACTTCCAGGTTAAACCAACTGAAAATGCTCCTTAACTGTGCTGAAATAACTTATTTGACTACTCTTTAACTACTTGCAGGTCACTATGAGTGGGCAATATCAAAACAATAGTTTCTAATTCTCCACGATACATACAAATCTTTAAACTTTAACTTAGGAACACATCCTGTTACAAATGAATTATCTTTCATCTATACAAATAATTTTACAAGCCTCCAATGAAAAAACTTGGATATTGTTAAGGCTTATCAGCAGATTAATAAGATTCATTTCTTAAATCTCAAAAATTAAATGATAAGAAATTGGAAAATATTTCCAAAACAAAATTCAAAATAAATGAAAGCATATTGTGATGGTTAGGCTAATGTGTCAACTTGGCCAGGTAATTGTATCCAGGTGTTTGGTCAAGCAAGCACTGGGCTAACTGTAATACAAGAGCATTTATGGACTTCGGTCACCAGTGAGTTTACTGCGTGGATGGCTGATTACATCTGCATCAATCAGGGAGATTGTATCAGCAATGGGTGATGCTTTTATCCAATCAGTTGAATGCCTTAAAAGGGGAAGTGATTTCAACATTCAGAGAGAATTTCCCAGCTCGTCTTTGGACAGCCAACTTCTCCCAGAAACTCATCAAGGACCTTTCATTGGACTTTCATTGGAGCCCCTGGTTTGCAGCGTGCCTGCGGAACCTGGACTTGTGCATCCCCACAATCACATGAGAGACTCTTATAAAATCTCATATTATTGACAGGTATCTCCTGTTGATTCTGTTTCCCGAGAGAACCCTGACTAATACACATATGGTTAATAACTTTAGCGATATTAAATTTAAAACTTCTATTTAGCGAAATAAAGGGACAAGTTACATGTGGGAGAAAGGATTTGCAAGACACAGAATGGACAAAGGGTTAAAATCCATAATAAATAAATAACTCCCACATAGAGATGAGAAAATGATCCAATAGAAATGGACAGAGGACATAAACAGATATAATACACAGGAAGAAAACCCAATAGCAATAAACATAGGGAAAAATTTCAGCCTACTACTAATTAAGAAAATGCAAATTTAAACAATAAGGAGATAGTAGTTCACTTCTTTTCGGTTGGAAACCAAGTAATAAGTTGCTGATAGGAATATAAATTGGTAAAAACCATTTAGAAAGCAATTTGGCAATACCTAACAAGGCTGAAGATATCCTTAACCCAGCAATTCTGCTTCTAGGTTTTTAAATTTTTAACTCCAGAGAAACTTACCCACATGTGCTCAAGGAAGAATGCACAAAGATATTTATTACATCACCCTTTGAGACAGCAATAAATAAATAAATAATACATTGTGTTTATCAGTTGGAAAATGAAAAAGCAAAATGTGGTTTTTTATTCCACATGGTAGCTAAAATGAGTGAATCATATGTACATATACCCAGGTGGATAAACTTCAAAAAAGGTATATTAAATAAAAATGAAAGTCAATCACAATAGGATATATTAGATATGATACCATTTGTGCATCATTTTACATGCATAAAACGATATACAGAACACTTTGTTTTATGTACATATATTGTCAAAGCATAAACTCATGCATGACAATGACACATCAATGACAGGGGAATCCCTAACCTGGGGAAAGGAAAGAAATTGATGTTTGGCTTTAGATATATCTTTTCTTTTTATTAAAAATTTTTTATTGAAGTATATCATTCACACATGAACATACATAAATAATAAGTGTATAGTAAAAGTTGTGAATTTACAAAACAAATATGCATAACATCATACAGGGCTCCCATACATCACCTCACCACCAACATCTTGCATTGTTGTAAAACATGTGTTACATATTATGAAAGAGCATCATCAAAGTATTACTACTAACTATATATAGTCCAAATTTTACATTTGGTGTATTTTTACCCCAACCCACCCTACTATTTTTTGCTGTTGTTCATTAGCCAAACAATTTATCTAAAGTGTAAAATCAGTGGCATTTGGTATAATCACAGAGTTGTGCATTCAACTCTTCAATCAATATTACAGCATGTCATTATTCCAAAAAAAAGAAGAAAAAAAACCAACAAAAACAAACCACTATCATACCCATGTGTTAGCTCTACTAATTACCAATCCTCTGATGTGCTTTCACCATTTCTATTCATTTCTATACATTTGCAAACAAACTTTTTACCAGTTCTGCACAGATTAAACCTCAGCTTTTCATTCTCTAACCACATTCTATTCTCTGGTGACTTATATTCTAGCTATTAACTCCATGAATTTGCTCATTATATTTAGTTCATAATAGCGAAATTATAACAGTATTTGTCCTTTTGGGCCTGGCTTCCTTCACTCAACATAATGTCCTCCAGGTTCATCCATGTTGTCATACACTTCACGACTTCATTTCTTCTTACAGTTGAATAATACTCCATCGTGTATATATACCACAATTTGTTTATCCATTCATTAGTTGATGGACACCTGGGTTGTTTCCTCTTTTGGCAATTGTGAATAATGCCACTATGAACATCGGTGCACAGGTGTCTGTTCGTGTCACTGCTCTCAGATCTTCTGGGTATATACCCAGTAGTGGTATTGCTGGGTCACATGGAAGATCTATTTCTAACTTCCTTAGGAACTGCCAAACAGACTTCCACAATGGCTATGCCATTCTACATTCCTAGGCTTTAGGTGTATCTTAATGCTTTTTATTATTATTATTCCTTTGAAGAGAAAAAAATTATGAAGCAAAGATGGCAAAATGTAAATATCTTTTAAATTCAGATGGTGAGTGTGATGGTTTGAAGCTGTATGGATCCCAGAAAAGTATGTCTTAAAGCTAACCCCAAAACAAATAAGAAAGATAAAAACTAAAAAAAGAAAGACAATAAAGCTAACCCATTCCAGTGGGTGTAAACTTTTATAAGTAGGACCTTTTGATTAGGTCACTTCAGTTAAGGCATGGCCCAGGGTTATCTTAATCCTTTTATTGGAGTCCTTTATAAATGGGATGACTACAGAGAGACAGAGAGAAAGCCATGAAAGCAAGAAGTTGAAAGAAATGAAACTCGGAAGAGAAGGGAGAGGCCAGCAGATGTGCTATGTGCCTTATCAAGTGACAGTTCAAGATCACCGCAGCCGGGAAGCAGGTGTGGCTCAGTGGATAGAGCCCCCGTTTACCATATGGGAGGCCAGGGTTCGCATCCCGAGGCCTCCTTGTGAGGGCACGCCGGCCTGAGCGGTGCGGTGGGCTGATGCAGCAACCTCACGGCAGGAAGCGGGTGTGGCGCAATGGACAGAGCACCCGTTTACCATATGAGAGGCCCCGGTTCGCTTCCCGGCGCCTCCTTGTGAGGGCAGGCCGGCTCGCGCGGCGCCTTGTGCTGATGCGGCAAGACCTCACAGCAAGGGGGAGATAAGCAGACACAGAGAAGACACGCAGCGAATGGACACAGCAGCACAAGCAGTAAGGGGGGGATAAATAAATAAAATAAATAAATCTTTAAAAAAAAAAAACGCAGCCAGGCATCGCCTGCTGATGCCTTGGACATTTTTCTCAGCCTGAAAACTGTAAGCTTGTAAACTAATTAATTCCCATTGTTAAAAGTCAACTCATTTTATGGTATCTGCCTTTCTGCAGCCTAGCAAACTAGAACAGTGAGCAAATGGGTATCTGTAATATTACATTCCATAAGTTTGAAACATTTAATAAACAACATTATTATTAATGAGCAAAATACTCTAATTTGTTTGGAGAAATAAAAAAGCAAAATATACAGAAGCAATCTTATAAGGATGAAGTTCATTAATAGTTGGCTTTGTCTGTATGTTATCTTTTCAGTATGACAGTCAGCTCCAATTAAGCCCACAAGATCATCTTTTTCCAAGGTTATCTTGGGTGGGGGATTCCTTTTTATTCATCCCCAAGACATGTGTGACAGTTAAAATTTAAAGAGTTTTACAAATTTTCTTTGACCTTATATTTACAGGCCAAAAGATGGTAAGATACTTGCTCATTTATACTTTTAATCAGTTTTTATTATTTATGCAAATTGTTTAATTACCTTTGCTACGTTCCTACTTCTTCACATTGCTGATTTGAGCTATTTAGTTTTCTCTAGCATTATATGTATTTTATGAACATGCAAACAAAAATATTTTATGGAAACCTAAAGTTAATATCGTTATGCACCATTTGATAACCATCACAACAATAATTGATTTAAGCAAGAATGGTTAATGGATGCTAAAACTGGTGGGTGAAAGTTTCATGAAAAATAGAATAAAGTCTCAAAGTATCTCCCCACAAATTACTTTTTAATTACAAATGGGAAAGCCATAACTTACTACAGAGAGAGCTGGCCCATATGACTTTAACACAAGTAACCAAGGTAACATCATGACTACTGGGACAAGCCAGCATCCCGTGGACTGATGCACATATGACGCAATGCACTGGGAACACAGCATCCTTCTGTGCTAGTCCTGGCCCAAATGCATAACCCGAGTTTAAAAATGAGGGAATATTAAACAAACCCAAATTGAGGGACATTCTACAAAGTAACTGGTCTATATGCTTCAATAACTTGAAGGCCGTGAAAGACAAAGAAAGCCTGAGGAATTGTTCTAATTCCTTTGGAGAATTCCTTTGGAGACATGGCAACTAAAAGCAGTATGTGACCCTGGATTGCATTGGATCCTGAACCAAAAAATTATTTTTCTTTTGCTTCACATAACATCATTGGGATAATTGGTGATTTTGAATAATTTGCTTCAACTTGTCACTTTTGTTAAGAAGCCTCAGAATGCAAAATTAATACAAAATCCTTTAAATAAATACCTGCACCATATATTCAGAATGAAACTGTAAAAATGTTGCAGTCTCATCTTGCCACTCCAAAAGAGTAATCCTATTCAAAATGACAGCTCTCTGCACTTTGTTCTCAAGAATTACAAATTGCTCTGTCATATAGTAAGATTGACAGAGAGTTTCTAATATATTTAGGCCTTGTCTATATATTCTATGACATGAATTTGGGGACTGTTGGTGGAAGCCCATTAACTGATTATTCTACTGTAAAGTCGAAAAAGGAGAAAGATGGTTAATAAGGATGTCAGAACCAAAGGACATTAGGTTTCATAGCTCAGATCAGCTTCCAGAATTGCATTTAGAAACAAAATAACTGTCAGTCCAGGGCCCCTTGGCTTTGATGTAATGTGTTCTATTTCCTGTGTCATTTAAACTTAGAATTTTTATGAAGATGGGGATAATGCATTTCAGTTTCTTAGATAGCAGTGTCCATAATTTTTATATATTGACTGCAAGCTTTTTAATTTAGTTGAAAGTGAGCTTATTTCTTATTAACACGTGTGACTTGAAGTTGATTGCTTGGCTTTTTTGAGTCCAAGTCTGTATTAGTCAGCCAAAGGGGTGCTAATGTGAAACACCAAAAATGGGTTGGTCTTTATAAAGGGTATTTATTTGGGGTAGAAGTCCACAGTTACCAGGCCATAAAGCGTTAAGTTTCGTCTCTCACCACAGTCCATTGCCACGTGTTAGAGCAAGACAGCTGCCAGCGTTTGCCAGGGTTCAGACTTCTGGGGTTCCTCTCTTCCCGGGGCTGCGTTTCTCTCCAGGCTTAGCTCCTGTTTCCTCCACAAGGTCAGCTGTAGACGATCAGGTGAACGGCTTGCTTCTCTTCTCCTGGGGCCTTCTTTCCAACATCAAAACTGCTTCTCAAAAGACCGCTTCTCAAAACTGTTCTTGCCATGCCTTTTATATTTGATTCCCCACCCACCAAGGGGTGGGGCTCAACACCCTAATCATAACCTAATCATGCCCAGATTAACAGACCAGTTTATAAGCATGATCCAATTATATTTTTGGAATTCATAATTACATCAAATTGGCCAGCGATTACAAAGTCTTAATTTGTTAAATGATTGTATCAGACTCACTTGTCTTTGAGATTCTTTCCGATTCTAGTTGTGGGTCATTCTAGTTCTCCATTCATACAGAATGGGAGAAAATATTTGGAAACCATTTATCTGATAAGGGTTTAATA
This sequence comes from Cabassous unicinctus, assembly GCA_029593785.1. NCBI lineage: Eukaryota > Metazoa > Chordata > Mammalia > Cingulata > Chlamyphoridae > Cabassous > Cabassous unicinctus. Next base: position 10,769 of record JAQZBX010015170.1, read on the forward strand.
TTCAGAATACACTTTTAAAAATCCCATAACTCAACAATAAAAGTATAAACAACCTAATTAAAAAATGGGCAAAAGTCTTGAATAGACATTTCTCCAAAAATGATATACAAATGACCAAAAAAGCACATGAAAATATGCTTGAAATCATTAGCCATTAGAGAAATGCAAATCAAAGCCACAGCAAGATACCATTTCACACCCATTAGAATGACTACTATTTTAAAAAGTGGAAAATAACAAGTGTTGGAGAGGATGTAGAGCAGGGTTTCTTAACCAGGGGTCCGTGGAAAGATTTCAGGGGGTCCGTGAACTTGAATTGAAGATTCAAAAAAACATTATTCTTGTGGGGATATGTTGGTGCAGGTGTGATATATTTATTAAATAATACACAGTAATGCGAATATTCTCACTGACCTGATTTTGTGATAATCAGGGTAGGCTAAACATTCACTATATTAGAAACCATGCATGTGTCCCCAGACCTAGTTTTTCTCTCTAGGTCTGGTTTTTAGAATGCTGGTGATAAACTAAGCCCGATTTATTATATGAACCATCCTGTATGGGAAAAGACTGTAACTTTGGGTGTCTTTGGTCAACCTAAAGAGATATAGCAGGGGGACAGGTGTGGCTTGGGTGGTTGGCATCCGTCTCCCATATGGAGGGACCTGGGTTCGATTCCCGGGACCTCCCAGGAAAAATTAAAAAAAAGAAAAATTTAGAAGGTGCGTGGGCCGCCAGGCCCCGCGAGCCAAGCAGCAAGATGATGACATAACAGGAGAGTGACACAACGGAAAGCCAAGACAAGACGCACTGAAAAACCAGGAACTAAGGTGGCGCAGGCGGTAGGACGCCTCTTTCCCACATTGGAGATTCCGAGGATTAAATCCCAGTGAAGACAGGAGGAGAAGGATGAGAAACGGACACAGAGAGTTGCCCAGTGAATGGACACAGAAACAGCAAAAATGGGGGTGGGGGGAGGTTAAAAAATGGATAAAAGTAAATAAATAATTAAATAAATCCTTTAAAAAAATATATAGGGGAGGGAGATCGGACTATAGTTAGCAGTAATACTTTGACGATGCTCTTTCATGATTTGTTAACAAATATTTCACAACAACGCAGGATGTTTGTGGGGGACGGTGATGTGTGGGAGCCCTGTATGATGTTATACATGTTTGTTTTGTAAGTTCACGATGTTTACTGAACACTTATAGTTTATGTATGTTCATGTATGTTCATGTATGAATGATATACTTCAATAAATTGTTTAAAAAATAATAATACACATTATAGTGTGGATTTAGTATGATTTTTATTTTGATATAGGGTGTTCCAAGTGCAGTGGATAACTGCTGCAAAAAGGTTGGTAAGGATGGTGGAGATGGTTTTATGACGCCATGGGTAAACTCGAATTTCTAAATGTTTGCTGAAAATGATGATTTGAACAGATGTTGAACCATGTTAGGTTATCAGCTATTGAAATTGTGGGAAAGTTGTAAAACATGAATTTGAATAATCCTAAAATATAATTTAAAGACATGCTGATGTCGAGTGTCATAAAACTATGTTCCGCTACATTCTGAGAAGGGGTCCGTGGTTTTCACCTGACTGGCAAAGGGGTCCATGGAACAAAAAAGGTTAGGAACCCCTGAGTAGAGAAATAGATGCACTCATGCATTGTTGGTGGAAATGGAAAATGGTGTAACCACTATGGAAAACTGTTTGGCAGTTCCTCAGGAAGTTAAGTATAGACTTAAACCATATAACTCCGCAATTCCACTTCCAGGTATATACTTTAAAAATTGAAAGCAGGGACTTGAACAGATATTTTCACACCAGTATTTATAGTGACATTACTCACAATTGCCAAAAGATGGAAGCAACCCAAACATCTATCAACTGATGAATTGATAAACAAAAAGTGGTGTATTCATACAACACAATATTATTCATCCATAAAAAGGAATGAAGTTTGGATGCATGCTACAACATGGATGAACCTTAAAGACATCAAGTTGAGTGAACTAAGACAAACACAAAAGGACATATATTGCATAATCTCATTTATATGACATAATAATTAGAATATGCAAATCCATAGAGACAGAAACTAGAATCCAAGTTAACAGAGGCCCTGGTGGGAATAGAAAAGCAGGAGTTAATGCTTAATTGCTACAGAGTTTCTGTTTGCTCTGATGGAAAACTTTTTGGTAACAGATGGTGATGAAGGGAGCACAACGTTGTGAATATAATTAACACTACTGAATTTGAATATATTTTAAAGTGGTTAAAATAGGAAATTTTAGGTGTATACACGCTATCAGAATAAAAAATTTTACAACCATAGAACCGTAAGACACAAACAGTAAACGCTAATGTAAACTGTGGACTATAGTTAATAATATGATAATAATATTGTTTCATCAATTGTAACAACCATACCACCCCAATGCAAAGTGTTAATAATAGGGAAAATTGCATGTGAGCGGGGTATATGGAAACTCTGTACTTCCTGTATGTTTTTTCTGTAAACCTATAGCTTCTCTAAAAAAAAGCTGTGGAATGTGTACAGTATGCTACCTTTTGCGTAAGAAAAGGGGCTATAAATATAGGTGGGTTTTTAAAATTACATTTTAAAAATAACAATGGAAGGATAAACCAAAAGTCAATCAATAATGGTTTCTTATTGTGGAAGGGAAAAACCAGAGGCAGGGGCAGGGATGGAAACAGACTTTCCTGAATGAAACTTACCATATGTTTTTGTGGGTTTTTTTTTTTGTTTGTTTGTTTGAGGTAGTGGGAGACAGGGATTGAATCCAGGACCTCGTAAGTGGGAAGTCGACCCCAACCACTGAGCAACATCGACTTCCCAGAGTTTGGTTTTTCATTTGTTTTGCTTGTTGTTTGTTTTTTTCAGGAGGCATCGGATACCAAAACCTGGACCTCCCATGTGGAAGGCGGGTGCTCAACCACTTGAGCCACATCTGCTCCCTGTATGGTTTTGACTTGGGACATAAATGTGATTGTCAAATGACTTTCAAAACAAAATTAATTTAAAAAGAAAATAAAATTTAAAACAAATTGAAACAAGTGAACTTAACTGTATATCAAGGCATTGGCACAACCAGAGAAGAGCTATTTCAAGTGACTGAGAAACCAGTACTTTGACTTTACATTTTTTTGTGGGAAATATCCTAAAGACTAAAAGAATCACAAAGATATCTTAACCTGCATTTAGTAGTTTTATTGTTAATTACAATATTGGGTTTGCTATTTTTATACCATTATTTAAGAAATACATATGTACATATATCCTAAAAAATATATATTATATATAGTAGGAAAAAGCAAATAAGTAATAATATTAATGCTATTAAAAACTGAGATCTTTAGCTTAAGACAACAGAGACAAAATATAAAATGAAAAATTAGGTGAAAGCTCTTACCTTTAATTTAAATTGAAAATATCAATATAAACTCATTATTTACTTTTCTCTTTCTAAAAAAAAATAGTTATTTCCTATTCTGTCCACTGGAAATGTCTGGAAGTAATAAATAAGTAGCAATAAATGCCACTAGTACTCAAATTGTAGTCTCAAAATACCAAGGCATGGGAAGCAGCTGTGGCTCAATTGGTTGGGCTCCCGTTTACCATAAGGGAGGCCTGGGGTTCAATTCCAGGGGCCTCCTGGTGAAGGCAAGCTGACCTATGCGGTGCAGCGACCTGGTGCAGCAAGATGACCCAACAACAGGAGACAAGCAGACACAGAAAAATGCAAAGCAAAACAACACAGTGAGCACAAGCAGCAAGTGGGGGTGGGGAGGGATAAATAAATTAGTCTTTAAAAAAATATATATATATCAAGGAACCAGGGCCTTTGGAGAAATTACTGATTTAAGATCAGAATAGGAAACATATATGATAAGCCTGAAACATCTTGTCATTCCGGAAAGACAGGAAGCTACTGTGGTTGTGTCAGAAGGACACACAAGCCAATGTGAAGAGGATCCACTGGTCAAAAATGGCAAAAATTTTCACATTAAAAACACACACACACGCAAAACCAAGACAGTTGCCATACGATTCAGAGAAATGATTCCATTTACAGGAATTTCTAGAAAAATCTAATCTAATCTATAGTGACAGAAATCAGATCAGTGGTTGCCTAGGGCCATGGATGGGGTAAGAATAGAATTGAATTCAATGAGCACAAGAAATTTTTTGGAATATTGGAAATGTTCTGCCTCTTGATTGTGGTGTTGACTAAACAGGTATATATATTTTTCAAAACTCATTCAACTGTACACTTTTTAAATGGGTGCATATTATTGCATGTAATTTATACCACAATAACAATGAGGTGTTTGTTTGTTTTTAAAGGAATCGTGGTTGCAATGGATAGAAATCAAATACATAAAAATCTCTGAATTTTTCGTAATTTGTAAAAAAAAAAATCTTTGGTCACCAAGTTCCTAGGATCCAAACTCATTATTCTGAAAATTAATAAAGGGAAATAATAAAGCATTTATTCTGCTTTTCTTATACAGTCTGTACCTCAAGGTACCTACTGATTGATGAGGGAAAGTTCTTTATAGAATAATTTCATTAATAAATGCAGAAGGAATGATGGAATTAGAAAGCTTTCAATCCTTTACAAAATAATGGACTTGATCAATGATCCTGTGGTTGCTAAAACAATTAGGTTAAAGGTTGATGAAGAACTTTATTATTATGTCTATTGATGGATCCGGTCGACCACATTTAAAACTATTGATTGACAGCCTGATATTATGTGCCTCCTGATGTGATGCAAAAGGAAGTATATAGCATCATGTATGAAGTGTCTTTGCCAAAAATAATAAAATAAACCTGAATCTAAAATAAATCTCTAAATCTAAACATCAATTTATAGGAAATACCATTCTACAGTCATTAAAATTATAAAATTTGATAAGTTTCACCTTAGTCAGATACAGAACTGTAGTACTAAAAAAAACCAGTATAGCTTAAATATTGAGGCATTGTACTGAACCTTTGTAACCAAGGATTAAGAATTATATAGACGCCTTTATATTATGAAAAAATAGCAAAAGGCTATTATATGAAATTGCTGAAACTGGCTGGATTTAGCCTAGACCTGCTACTGTGACAGTTTTTCTAAACAGGTCTCACACCTGTTAATGGTTACACAAACTTTAGCCTCTCCCTTGTGTGTACTTGCCATTGTGATGGTAATTCTAGACTGAATTTACCTTTGTTTATGGTTAACCACTCCCCCCTCCTGTTTGATATCCGTATGGAAAACCTTGTGACTGACCTCTACTCTGTACTTTCCTATCCTGGAAGGTTGATCTCTGAAAATGATTGTAACTCACCCTAGTTGGGTACCCATCCCACCATCTTCAACCACTTAATGTTTATTAATGGAACCTGTATCCAGTTCCTCCCCAATTATTCATTAGCATCCCGATGGTATAAAATATTAGAATTTCTGCAGTTGGGGGTGGCTGATTTGAGATCTTCGGTCTCCCAACGGCAGATAAATCCTCTTTTCCTTCCTAGCCTAGTTCAGTGTGTCTGTCTATTCTGCACGCGGAGCGAAGGAATCCAGCCAAGGACCACCCCCGCCCCTCTTCAGAATAATGCTAGCTCTTACTCCCTGCTAGTAAGAGTGCAAAATTCCTGAAACAGTTCAAATTTGGCAGTATCTAAACAATGGGTGTGTGTGCGGGGGTGGGGGGGGGTGGAACACCTTCTTACCACTAGAGGGCGCTTATTAGCTTTTGCGTAGTTTACCGGGTTGTTTTCGATATTACATTGCTACATTTCTCTTGTTACTCTCTTGGATTGCTGGAGGAAGGAACTAGACACTAGTCGCTAGAGGCTCACTAAAAAGTTGTAATCCGGTTTCCAAGCAACCATATCTGCTTTCTGGCTGTTGCACCATGTTGGCACTGGTGACACCTCTGAGACTTGCTGTCTCCCCAAGCCACTTAAAACTATATTCAGTTCCTTAGCATTGTCTATCTCTAATACTGTGTCAATGATCTGAAGAGTGTGTTTTCACTCTCTTCAAACATTTTTCAAATGTTTTAAAAAAACATTTTTAAAATAATTCCATATAATTGCTGTACTTTCCATTTAATTTTTTTGAGATAATTTTAAAGTTACAGAAAATGGTACAAAAAACTCCAGTATACCTGTCACCCAGGTTCCCCATTTATTAACATTTTACCATTCTTTCTCTCTCTCCACCCTCTCATTGTCTCTTTCATTATATATATTTTATTTTAAGAGTAAGTTGCAGACATGATCCCCACTGGCCTTAAAAACAAGGTCACTATCCTACAAAACTATATTAACTTATCTAAATCTGGAAATCAACATTGATAAATAACTACCTAATCCATAGACCAATTCAAATATCACCAATTATCCTGTGGATTTGGGTTAGTGGAGTCAGCCTTGGCCTTGCCAAACCTCTAAGCACATTAAGTCCCCATGAGTCCAAAAGATCCCCATTCATTCGTGATTCATCTCTCTCCATTACCGTGCACATGTGATCAACTACCAAACCCTAATCATTATGCCTCCTAAATATTTCCTGAATCTGTCACTTTCTCTATACCCCTTACACCTGATTGTATGACTGGGAAAACCACACCAACTGCTTAGGGAATTACTGATGTAGCGGAGGGAGCTAATATAGTCTTTCTCACTCTTTTAATGATTTTTTGGCTGATGACCAATTATTAAGGGCCATATGAACCATGCCTAAAGGGCAATGTGTTCCCCAGGCCATGCTCTCTCCCAGTGGAATACAATAATTATTCAGAGGGCCCAACTATTGCAGGTGAGGCGCTACACTGTGGTCCTGGCCCACGAGAGTGGAGAGAATGATGCCCAGGTGGCAGAAAGCTCTGACTGCAGGAGGGAGGGAGTGGCAGAAGGCTGGAGGACAGCTCCATTAGTTCAGTCTAACTGGCTGGCTCTGTATAGACGTTTCCTCCTCTAACCTTCATAAGGCCAAACCCAAAACTCAGTTCTTCTTTGCTATTCTGGCAGGTATTAAATTCGACATTAATAAGCTACTAACTAACTGCTGAACCTCTATGGGTAGGTTAAGTATAGCACAAGTCAAAGCTGCATCCTCCTTTCTAGTAATTTGCTCCAGGAATGCAATTGACTACACAAGTCCTTGAACCATTTTGCATTTAACAACCTTGCCCCATCACCTCAAGGTTGATCTAAGAGGTAGGTGTGGGGTGGGGGTGGGAGAAGCACATTTTCCTCTGATAATAAATGATTATGTTTTAGAAATTTGGAAAAGTAAAAAGAAAAAACCAAAATCACCCATAATACCCCAACTCCCTGAAACAGTTTCTTCCATATTTTTCCAAACTTTTATGAAACAAAATTGAAATTATATTAAGTATTTACTTTTTTTTTAGGAGGTAGCAGGAATTAACTGGAGACGAAGCAGGCACTCAACCACTGAGCTACACCCGCTCCCAATATTTACTTTTATATCCTGTTTTTCTTAACATAAGCACTCTTCCATTTCACTTAAAATCCCTTAAAAACATAGTTAATGAAAACACAGATGTGCCCAAATTTAACCATGCCCTCGTTTTTTACATGGTGGTTATTTCCAGTTTTTTTTTTTTTACTATTATAAATATTGCTGCTACAACATTTATGTACATAAATCTTTGTCCACATTGCTAATTATTTTCTCAGGTTAGATTACTAGAAGTAGAATTATCTGGCCAAAGTCTTTGAACACATTTAAGCTCCTGTAGTTTATTGCCAAATTGTTTTCCAAAAAGCTCACGGTGGTTTACACTTTCATCAGCTGTGCATGAGAGTGGCTGCCTTTCTCACGCCAACAGCATTACATAACAGACTTTGGGGTAAGAATACGATTAGAAGGGAGATAAATGGAAGAGAGACATCAAGTAGTCACTTGAGGGAGAACATTCATTTCGTCTTACTCCTACCTTTTCATACTAGGGTATGATGATGATATTTAGTCATTCTGATTTTCTTGGGGGCTTTCAGCCTTGTCCCATGTACACATCTAAATTGTAAGATGCTTTGGTGATGCTGGATGTCCAGCTTTATCATTTGGTAGGAAGGTGGAGGAAACTGAATTGCACAGGCTGTTCACTTTGGAGCACCATTCCTTCCTTCTTTTCTCTAATCCTTCATATCTGGTCAATCAACAAATCCACTTATTTGGCTTCCTCTCTGTCACCACCTCTAGCACCTATTAGCATCTTTAGTCCAGGCTATCACCCTTCACTTAAATCAGTGCAATAGCCTCCTAACAGATATTTCCCCTCTGTCTCTCACAAATTTTTTTTTAAGATTTATTTTTATTTATTCACACACACACCCCTGCCTTGTTGTTTGTGCTCACTGCCTGCTCTCTGTGTCCATTGACTGTGTGCTCTCTGTGTCTGCTCATCTTTAGGAGGCACTGGGAACCGAACCTGGGACCTCTCATGTTTTGGAGAGAGGTGCTCAATTGCTTGAGCCACCTCCACTCCCTGCTTTGTTGTCTCTCTCTTTGTGTTTCTTGTGTCATCTTGTGTCAGCTCGTCGCGCTAGCCTGTTGCACCAGCTCGCTGTTTGCTCATCTTCTCCAGGAAGCACCAGGAACTGAACCCGGGAACTCCCATGTGGTAGGCGGGAGCTCAATCACTTGAGCCACATCCACTCCCCTCAAATTTATTATTCACTTAGACTAATCTGTCTAAAGCACACATCTAGCCAGCTCATTCCCCTATTTAAATACCTTCAAGTATAGCTATCAGGATAAGACACATCAAGCTGTGAAAGAAGTGACTCCAGAATATCAATGACTTGTAACAATAAAGGTTTATTTCTCACCTTTGCCCACACAATAAGGGCCACACTCTTTATTTCAAAGACAAGTATTCTCCTGCCTTGAACCTTATATTCCACTAATAGCAAGCTACTTGTAGTTACTGCACAAACACTGTTCTATTTCTTGCCTCTACTTTGCTCATTCCCACTACTTAGCATACTCTTCCCCTCTCCTTGACAATGTCTGGAGTACACCTTATTCTTTTTCAAAAGTATTAAGTGCTTCTCTTTGGGGTAATATCATACTTCCCTGCCCCCACATATATTAGGCTTGGCCACATGAAAATATGAGCAAGAAATTACATTTGTCACTTCCAAAAGAAACTTTAAGAGTGAGAGTATGACTTCCTATTATCTTTATTTTTTCCTCCTGTGAGATCAGTAATTTTCCAGAAAGAAGCTGCTTTATCAGCCTAGGTCCCAAAGTAAAGACAATGTGGACGATCTGCAATGGACATGAGTGAAAAATAAACTTTTATTGTTATGAGTCACTGATATTCTGGAATCACTTCTTTCATAGCATAATGTGTCTTATCATGACAGATATACTGGCTATCTCCTAATCATTCTGTCAGATAAAGCTTTACCTCTAGTGAGGTTCTATAACAGATATATAGCTGCCCAATATTTGATGATACAAATAAATGTTCCATTTGGGAAATCGCATTGCATGAGTTTTGGCATACAAAACTGGTTGGTTCTGACTCCCACTAAGGAAGCCAAAAGGAACCAATAATTTTTTCTCCCAGAATCCTTGCAGCTAGAGAATAGGTGTGTAACCTAAACTCAGTCATTTTTCAATCAGGGCTTTGAGTCTTGAGTGACTGATACAAAGAAGCAAGAACAGTATAGTATATACTCCCAATTCTGCTGATGGCAACAGCCGATGTCCAGGGGAGTGGCAGCAGTGAGAGCAGAGTCAAGGGGTTTAACAATGTCTAGTAGTGACAAGATAAGCAGGCTGTTCCGGTGGTGTGATAGGGCTGTGCTCCAGCCTTGCAACCAAGAATCCTATTCCTAGTCATTTCCAGGGCCCCAAGTGACCTAGTCTCCATGTGGAGTCACATTTTAAAGCCCAGTCCTGCATCCAAATAGTAATTTTAAAAGAATTTAAAGTAATTTAAAAAGAATTCCAATCTTTACTTCTGAATGAAGAAGTAAATCCCATCTTGACACATAGTCACCCACCTCCACCCCTGAGCAGGTTTCTTAGCGCTTCTCTAGAGCCTCACATTCATAAACGACCGCGATCTCCAAGTCTGTCTACACCCATCTGCCCAACTCTGGGGCCTCTCTTCCTCTTACCCTGTCTCTCCCCCAGCTCTTTATTATCTAGATGACCTTACTCTCTGAGTAGGTCCTTATGTCTTTCATCTTACCTCCCTGATCCTCTCTCTACTCAGTTTCTCATTTCTGTGCCATCAGTTCTGCAGAAGTTCTGGGCATCAAACTGGTCAAGACAAAACTCTCCTTAGAGTAGAGGTGGCAAAATGGCAGCCCACAAGCCACATCCAGCCCACCAACTTAGTTTGTTTAAGCTGTATAGGGTTGTTGCTGTCTTTGTTGAGTTAGTAGCCAATATTTAACAGCCAGAGAATTTCACCTAAAAATATGGATTCCCAGATCTTCTGATTTTTCAGATATCACATCCCATATCTCTTACTTAAGAATGAGCTGAACCTTGTAGCAGTCACCCCCTTTATGTGAGGAATCACTGCAGTTCACAACTCCTGCTCAGTTCTCCCCATTCACTTAAATTACCTTTCTGACTCACCCTGACATTTGAATTTGCAACTCTGCTCTAAATGGTGGAGGCAGGGAGTACAGGAAGCAGCTGAGAGGTTTAAAAGCTAATTCCCTTTAGGGATGGGGTTATAGAGTGAAAACGAGGGTATAAGAAGGGGCCACTCACACATTATATATCCTGTCCTGTCACAATCTGAAGAGGGAGGGAAGGAGGAAAGACTGATGGATTAAGGTGCCTAACTTGTGAAAAGAATAATAAAAGTTCAGTGTTTACAACCTTCCATGAGTTTCGATTTTGGGGGCACTGATGAAATTTCAGTTCTCCCACACTCCATCCCTGCTCTATACCTGAAAGGCACCATCACTCAGCCACTCTGAGCTGCAGAGGAATCCTGTTTTATACAAGGAGGTATCGTTTTCAAAATTTAGAATTAAACTGCATTTGATTCCACTTTAAGTGTATGAAGGAAGAAAACTTTTGAAAGGAATCATAAGTGCAGTAGTTTGATATTATTTATGAATTCCAAAAAGAAATATAGATTATGTTTGTAAACTGATCGGTTCCTCTGGCATGATAACCCTTTGATTGTATTAGGTTCAGCTGAGACGTCTAACTAAATTATGTTAAGATTAGGGCTCTGATCCAACCATGTCATTAGAATATGACTCAGCGTCGAGTCCCAGCCCCTATGGGCTGATAAAACAGACTCTCTCACGGAAGTAGACCCACAGAAGCAGATAAACAGGAAGAGAGAGTGCTCTGTAGACACGGTCCCGGGAAGAGAGATGAGCCTGATAGTCTACAACTGACCTTGTGGAGAGAACAGAGCAGCTGAGCCCAGAAAGAAATGAGCCCCAGGGAGAGAGATGAGCCTTATGCTAGCTTACAGTGAAGATCAGAATAAACTTGGACCATGGAGCCTTAAGAGGAAGGAGGAAGGCTGAACCCTCGCAGAGATTGCCCACCATCTTGCGTCAACATGTGGCAACAGACTTTGGGTGAGAAAGTACCCCTTATGGTACCTTGAGTTGGACTCTTTAGGGCCTGGTAAAATGTAAGCTTCTACCCCAAATAAATACCATTTATAAAAGCCGACAGAGTTCTGGTACTTTGCATCAGCACCCCTTGGGCTGACTAATACAATAAGGTAAAATATTTCGAAGGGAATACCTTCCAAAGCTTAAATTTCATTAATCCTAATTTTCATATGCAGTGTTAGTTTTTTAAAAGTTAAATGCATCTGAATCTGAATTATCAAACAATTGGACTAAAATTTCTTTAGATAGATAGATAGATACACACACATAATTTCACCTATAAAATAAAGATTTCAACTCTCCACAATTGTGAGTAAAAATAAATTAGTGAATTTCCAGCTAATGAAGAAGAAAACCACTGTGATGTTTAAGGAGGAGAGAGAGGAAATAAATTGGATTGGTGTAAAGGACTTTCACCTTAACATAGCTCACCCCTCTGGGAAGAATTCAGGAATTTTAATATTTAAAACCATATGTCAAATTCATCTTTTTCTGGAAAGAGCTGAGAGTTAAGTATTGCTTGGAAGGAAAGGAGAAGAGGAAAGGAGAGAATGAAATTATGCTGTTTCAACTTGTTGCAGCAAGATTTATGAATGGCAGATTTGGGTTACTTTACTATTCTGTTTTAGTTTCCCATTTCCTGTTACTTTTCTCAGCATTTTATTCTCCTTTCTTGAAGTATTTGGTTCTTTCAGTATAGGCACCCATGCACAGCAAAATTTTTTACAAACTGTTCCTACAAGTAAAAAATATATAACCATTTTGCAGAACAATTAGCAATATCTAGAAAATGTAAAGATACACATACCATGGGAACTAGAAGTCCCACCTGTAGGTATATATCCTAGAGAAACCCTTGTAGATGTGCTCAAGGAGACATGTGCAAGAACGTACTTGCAGTAGTGTTGGTGATAACTTCTACTGATTGTAAAATGCATAAATGAATTGTGATCTATTCATTCAATGGCATACTCTACAGTAATAAGAAGGAGTGAACCAAGGCTACATGTGTCAATATGTGTGAATCTCACAAACATAATGTTGTAGGGAAATGCAGATTGTAAAAGAACACAAACAGTAGGACAGCCTTTGAAACAGTGTGGTATAGTGATACAGATGCAAGTCAGACTCATTGGGTTCAACCCCTACCTCTACTACTAAGTAACTGTGTGACCTCGGACAAGTCACTTAGCCTCTATTGGCCTCTGTTTCCTTATCTGTGGAGTGGGGATGATAATTGTTTCTTCCTCATATAGTTATTGTGAGAATTAAAATGAGTTTGTCCTAAAGTGCTAAGAAGAGTATATGACACCATTAGTTTTTATACAGATTATATATATTCTGAAAACATGTAAAACAGCACCAAGTATTTGGTAAGGATAGGTGCATGTGTGTACATGTACATGTGTAAAAGTGCATATAAATACATGGAAATGATAAACACAAATTTATGTTAGTGGTTACCTCTTGAAGGTAGGGATAGTTCCTGGGCTGTGGTGGGGACATGATGTCTGTAAACTATATTCTTTATGCTTTTGTGTATGGCTGAAATATTACCCAATAAATTTTAAAACAAATGAATTAAACTTATTTTTAAAATTATAAATGCAGTATAACCAAATTTCTGAAAAATTGGAAAATAAAGGGAAAGTTCTTCCAAATTCCACCATCTTAACCCACAGTTTTAAAAATCAAATAATTCTTTCAATTCTCTGAGGGATATTGGTGAATAAGAATGTTATTTCAGTGGCATTTTCACAATAGCCAAAAAGTGGAAACAACCTAAATGTACATCAGGTAGTAAATGGATAAATAACATGTGGTATATCCATAAAATGGAACACAATTCAGCAATAAAAAAGGAATGAAATGTTGATACTTGCTACAACTTGGATACAATAAAAATAAAAAATAAAAAAAAAACACATTATGCTCAGTAAAAGAAGCCAGAAACAAAAGACCAAATTTGTATGATTCCATTTATATGAAATGTCAAAAAAAGACAAATCTATAGAAAGTAGATTAGTGGTTGCCTGGAGCTGGGGGTGGGAATAAGGAATGATTGGAAATGGACATGAGGGATCTTTTTGGGGTGATGGAAATATTCTACAATTGGATCATGACGATGGCCACACAACTTTGTATATTTAATAAAACCCATTGAATTGTACACCTAAAATGAGTGAATGTTATAGTGTATACCTCAATAACGGTACCGGGGGCTGGGGATTGAACCCTGGACCTTGTATGTGGGAAGCCGCCACTCAACCACTGAGCCACATGGGCTCCCCTGAGTTGGTTTTTTCATTTGTTTTGCTTGTTGTTTGTTTGTTTGTTTGTTTGTTTGTTTTTTAGGAGGCACTGGGAACCAAACCTGGGACCTCCCATGTGGAAAACAGGCGCTCAACCCTTTGAGCCACATCTACTCCCAAAACTGTGTTTTAAAAAGTCCTAACAATAGAAGAAAAATTTATGATTGGGAAACATAAAAGGAATGCTATTTCAGTTTACAGCCAGGAACATGAAAGGGTGTAACCTTGAAAAAGACCCAGAATCCTCCCCCCTTGAACTATGTCAGTAGAAACCCTGCAGACAGGCTGAGGGGGCGCCTGAAGGCAAAGGGGCGCGTGCTGGCCTTTCTGTAGGGATCTCTGGAAAGCCATCTTGTAGCAGGACCCTCACTGACATAGAGCGGCCACTGCAGAGGAAGAATTGTAATGGTGGCACAGGTGGGCTGAGAGAAAGTCTGAGTTGGTGCTTGCAGTTCCCCATGCCCTGTGTGTGGTTTGCAGGAGATTCAGAAATACCAGCAAGTCTTGATTTGAGAGAGAGGGTAACAAGGCCTGAGAAAGTGAACTGAAAGAAGCCTGAAGAGTAGGATTCTGGAACCATATATCATGTGTATGTTGATGACCCCAAATTTACATCTCCACCCTAGATCTCTCATCTAACTCTTGCCTCCCATCTCCTATTGCCTACTTGATATCTACCTTTGGTTATTGCACTGAAATATCAAACTAAACCTATGCCCAAATGGCACTCTCCCAACCCCATTTCTTCCCCACCATCCCAGTCTCCTCAGTAAATGGAATCCATTTTCTCCATCTCCACTGCTGCCACCTGGTCTTGACTGTCATAGTCTCTGTCCTGGACAAAGTAACAGCCTCTTAACTGGCCTCTCCACTTTCACTGTTGCTTTCCTCTAATCCTTCCTCCACACAATGTCAAAATGCATTTTTTTAAAAACGAAAATTGGTTCCTGTCAATCAAGTGCTCAAAACTCTTCAATAACTTCCCATTGTATGTAGAATAAATACAAACTCCATACTATGGCCTGGAAGGCTCCGAGTAATATGGCCTTTGCCTGAAGCCCCATGTCTCCACCTGGCACTCTTGCCCTTATTCACTAAATTTATTCATACTGGTTGTAGCAGTTTGATATTAGTTATGAATTCCAAAAGAGATATTGATTATGTTTGTTAACTGGTCTGTTCCTTTGGGCCTGATACCCTTTGATTGTATTAGATTCAGCTGAGATGTATTTGATTAAATTATGTTATGATTAGGGCTTTGATTTGACCACATCATTAGGGCGTGCACGGTTGAGTCCCTACCCCTTGGTGGGCTGATAAAACAGACTATTACACGGAAGTAGACACAGAAAAGAAGAACATAGGAGGAACAGAGAGTGCTCCATAGATGAGGCAGAGGAGAGAGCTTTGATCCTGGAGCTCCAGGAAGGGATGAGCCGTTTGCCTAATAGTTTATAGCTGACCTTGTGAAGAGAACAGAGCAACTGGGCCCAGAAAGAAACAAGCCCCAGGGAGAGAGATGAGGCTTATGCCAGCCTACAGCTGAGATCAGAAGAAGCTGGGCCCATGGAGCCTTAAGAAGAAGAGGAAGGCTGAACCCTTGCAGAAGTTGCCTGCCATCTTGCTTCAACATGTGGCCACAGAGTTTGGTGAGGAATTAACTTTGAGTTGGACTCTTTAGGGCCTTGTGACTGTAAGCTTCTACCCCAAATAAATACCCTTTATAAAAGCCAACCAATTTCTGGTACTTTGCATCAACACCCGTTTGACTAAAACACTGGTCTTCTCAGCATTTTCATAATTCCCTAAACAATTCCCACCTAATGTGACACCCACTCTTCATTCAATCTGTATCAATCTCCCTCCTTCTCATTCTTCATGTTTCAGCTTAAATGTGTCACAATCATTTTATCTAAGGTAGGATCCATCTTTATTCTCTACCTTCATCCCTTGTTTGTTTTCTTCATAGCACTTATTGTTATTAGAGACAGTGTCTAGGTTCTTGGCTATGGTGCATAAAGGAATGTAAGAACATGCCATAGTAGGCAGGGGAGTAAAGGGATTATTAAGAAACAAGAAAAGAGATAGTACACGACCCGAGACGTGGGTGAGGGTGTGCGACAGGGTGAGACGCACGCCCCCTCTCTAGGGGCTTCTGGTTTTATTGGCTATCAATGGGGGTTAGGGTTTATGCTGATTGGCGTATTTAGGACAAAGTGGGACAACTTTATTGGGTTGTTTGATTTTTTCAGGTTGGTGTCCTGTGGTGATTGGCTCCTGGCTATTGCTCTTGAGCCCTGCTAGAATTTGCTGCATGTGGAGCTTATGAAAACAGGTGAGAAGTGTGGGAATATCCTGTTTTTCTCCTTTTTCTGCTGGGTGGACACGGCTAGATGTGTTCCCATGACTTGTTTGTGCACATCAGCAGGTACAGGCAGCCAGAGTCGCTTCCACAGCAGATAGGTGAGTGGTATAAGATGCATTCCCACCACTTGTTTGCACACATCAGCAGGTGCCAGCTGCCTCCTGATAACTTCTTTACGTGAGTCCAGCAGGATGATGCTCCAGTTTTTTTCTACTGGGTGGTGTCAGTGTGGAAATCTATTAGGTTTTCTGCCTCTCTATTCTATCTTTCTGTCCCTATTCTATCCTGCCTCATAATGACAATTTGCAGCTATTAAGTGTTGGTTTACTTATATTTTAGGCTGCCTCCCATACCAGAATTTAAACTCTATGCTGTTTCCTATTGTTTCCCCAGAATCCAGGATAGTACCTGGGATGTCATACCAGCTCAACAAGTATTTTTTTAATGATAGCACTTAGAAAACTACTTGAATATTTCCCCCTATTGTCCAATTTCAGAAAGAAACAGATTTTCTTGGGTCTCTCAAGAATATTTTGATTACAAGTAACAGAAACCCACTTATGCTTTTAAAAAGGGGGGCTTTATTTATTAGGTAGACACAGGATTCTCTCAAGAAGCTGAAGGACAAAAGTATAGGTTTGTCTTGGGAAAGAACTCGAAATAGGAACTGGAGAAATGTAGGGTACCCAAGAAATTCCCTCTCCTGGTCTCTCATCTCTCACTCTCTTTACATACTGGCTTCATTCTTACCTCTTTTTGTGGACTCTCCCTATTTCACAGTCTACAAGATAGAAAACAAGCTCCCATGTTTATATCTCCCTTATTCAAGTTAGGAGCCAGATCATGGTGGTCCAATTCCAAATTCCCAGAGAAGAACATAGTTTAGCTCATCCAAGATGGCATCCCTGAGCCAATCAAATGTAGCCATGGGAAGGAGACCCATGCAGACATGGCTGGCTCTGCTTAATCATGCGTGGGAGGGAGCAGGGTCCCTCCTGCAGGAGGAGGCAGTTCTTAGAAGAGTAGTGCCATGAACTGTGAAGTGTTTGAGATTCCACCTTACTTGCAAGCTAGTAAGTTGGGCTGCCACCAATTCATGGGTGCTGGCAGAATACAGGAGACTCCTGGGTTAACGAAAAGGGCAATATATTACTCATAGCAATAGCCGTAGCCAGAGTATCAGCATTTGCACTGGTTCCCCACACCCCAATTCCCACAGGGCTTTGTGAAGAGAGTGAGATAAGGCTTACAGATGCAAGAGGTTGTGCTACAAGTGAGGGAACCCGAGCTTACAAACCCAAATCTTTTTAATGGGCAGTAAGCACACCTGCTCTTTGCCCCAGAGGGAGACATTATCTTTCAGTGAACAAACCTGCTCTTTGCTCCAGAGGGAAACATTATCTCTATATTCCAAGGCTGTTTGCTCTACAAACATTCTTGAAAAGATAGTCCCAAACAAAGGACATCCAGTGCCTTACGCACAAAATGTGCAGAAATGCAAGAGACACATGGAGAATTGTCTCCCAGCAAGCAGCTGTGGAGGAAGAGGAGGAGCTAAGCATGAAAAGCAGTAGACATCTACTGTATGTGCAACTTTGGAATTATAAAGCTTCTAAAATGGCTACCGCAATTAGATTAGCAATTTTTACAAATGAATTCCGGGAAGATTTATTAGTTTGTACTATATAAAACCTTTAGCATTAGAGCTGTTTTTCTTTTTAAAAATATCTTTCTAAAAGGTAATTTTGAAAATAATATTAATGTGTTTTCATAACAGTCAGTATAGAGGGGAAGAATTTAAATTTCTGACAATGATGCACTTAAAATGATTTTTTTTAAATGGTTTCTCATTTTTGTTTTCTATTTCTCTTTTTCTTTTTTTTTTTAGAGTAGATTGTGGCAAAGAAGTCAGTGGGTTTTTTTTCTGTGTTTTTCCTGCTTAAGGGAATTTGAGGCTTTCTGATTATGTGAAAAACAAAAAACAAAACAAAAAAAAACTTGGAACACTTATCGCTATCTTTTAAAGAAATCCAAAGTGGTACTGAAGGGATTAAATGCACTGATAAATCCCCATAACCATTTCGGGTATTTTCATTTTATGTTTACATGAATTTGAAATTCTGGTTAGCTAGAATCCTGTGGATGATGAAAGTCATATAGTCTTTGGAGATAAATCAGTGGTTGAATCTTACTGTTAAGAGAATAGCATTCTGTGATTTTTCTCTGACCAATTATTGTAGAATGGTATTTTGTAAATAAATCAATGGTTTATCTGTTTATTTGTTCGCTTATTATTTCTTGTTATATTTGTTGATATTGTAGTTTGTCTTAGATGATGAATCCATAAAAAATTGGGCTTAAATCTGTTCAATTCACCTTATAGAAAATTAGCATACAAATTAAGCACTTAAATACTTGCCAAAGTAAGAAATCGATCCTCAAATTAATTACAGAATCAGGATTTTAGATCTCAGTGAACAATGAATATTAGAAAACATCCTTCCCTTTGATTCAATGTTACTACTTTGTCATTCTATTAGTGAAATTTGAAAAAATAATTTTTTCCCCTTTGTTTTTTTCATTTCTATCCCAAGAGAAAATCCAACCTATTTCAGTCATATTTACAGCAGATATAAACTGTAATAGTAAATCTAAATAAAACAAATTACAAACAATTTTTCATATAAGTAAACAGTTTCTTAAAGAGTATTTCATTTCAATCAACAAATACTCATTGGGAACTACATGCAAGACACTAAGTTTATTTAATGAAAAGAGTAATAAAAGTAAAGAAAACCCAACAACTTGATATTCTTTAACATGCCTATTCAGAATTTGAAAAGCCATTAATCTGCCATCATTATTGAAAAATTTAACTTCTATTTAGACAAGTGGGTTTTAGCAGAGTGAATTCAAAGTGTGGAACTATTTGTTACTGGTCTGTGATGAGATAAATATAGACTTTGAGACTAATTTAGAAACTTGTATAGCAATTTGACAGTAATTTTCTATCTGTTGAATCTAATAATAAAAAATTTAGGCTTCAGTTTTGTATATCTTCTTTAAATTTTATTTTTCAGAAATACATTTTCATTGTATTTTACAAAAGTATCAGTCTGCTACAGTTTGGAAATACAAATAAGAAAACTAGTCCTTGCCACAGATAGTTTTAGAAGTCTTATTTTAGTATAAAATATTATAAAGTCATCTATTTTTACTATTACTATTAAATGGTTATTGAGCAGTACGGCATGGTAGGATGGCCTACTAAATGTGATATATTTATTGACTGCTACATATTTATTGAGAACCCAAAATATTTGAGTTGCCCAATATTGTTGATTTGCTAACCATTGTCTCCCTGCCTATATCTCCTTCTTGGAAATATTATAGGATCCTCTTCCCCTGTGTCCCATACCACAACTTGTTGTACCATGGTAATATTATGTGAGCCTAATACTATCTCACACAAGAATCTGGAGTTGGGAAACCAAGAGACCAAGGGATGGGGTCGCAGTGGGCTCACAAACTGAAATGTCAACAGTCATTACAACACCAAACCCAAAGCCACGTGGTTGCTAATGTGACAGAAGGAACACAGTAAGCTGGGTTTTCAGAAAGAGTGAAAATGGAACAAATGGCAAACAGGCAAGAAACAAGAAGGAACGTGATCCTTTTAAAATATAAATCGAGTCACGCCACTCAGCTCAAAACCTTCCCTTGGCTTCCTATTTTACTCTGAGTAAAAGTCAAAGCCTTAACAACTGCCTACAAGGCCCTATAGAATTTTCCCTCTGTCTCTCTGACTTCATCTCCTACCACCTCCCCTCACTTGCTCCAGTGTAGCCACACTGGCCTTCTTGCTCTTCCTTGAAGCCAGGCACATTCCCACCTCAGGGTTTTTTAACTTGCTAGTCTACTTGGAATGCTCGTTCCCCAGGTACCTGAATGGTTTGCTCCCTCACCTCTTTCAGGTCTTTGCTAAAATGTCATCTTATGTGGGAGATCTTCTCTGACCATCATATTTAAAATTGTGATCCCACTCCACCTACACTCTCTATCCCCCTTTCCTGACTTATTTTTCTCCATAGTGCTGTCATCGTACAGCATATTTTATTGTCTGTCATACAACACTGGAATGTAAGCTCCATGAGGGCAGTACTTTTTTTTTTTCTGTTTGGTTCTTTGCTATATGCCAAGAGCCCAGAACAGTTCCTCGTACATAGTAAGTGCTCAATATGTTGAGTAAATCAATCAATGAATCACTGAAGGAGATGGAAGACATTGCCTTGGTTATTTTTTGGTTCTAGTCACACTTTATAACCTGTATTAGTCAGCCAAAGGGGTGCTGATGCAAAATACCAGAAATCTGTTGGCTTTTATAAAGGGTATTTATTTGGGGTAGAAGCTTACAGTTACCAGGCCATAAAGCATAAGTTACTTCCCTCACCAAAGTCTATTGCCACATGTTGGGGCAAGATGGCTGCCAGCGTCTGCTAAGAGTTCAGGCTTCTTGGGTTCCTCTCTTCCTGGGGCTCTGTTTCTCCCTGGGCTCAGCTGCTGTGCTCTCTCCACAAGGCCAGCTATAGACTATCAAGCAACCGCCTCTGTCTCTCTCCCTGGGGCTCGATTCTCTCTGGGCTCAGCTGCTCTGCTCCTCTGTGTGCTTACTTCCTGGGGCTCGGGCATTAACACTTCAACCTCCCTTCTCTGCAGTGCAGTTTCTCTGTGAGTCCCCACCCACCAAAGGTCCTACTGATGTGGCCCAATCAATACCTTAATCATTATTTAATCAAGTAAAAGCAAAACCTCTGAATCCAATATAATCTAATATGCCCAGAGGAAGAGACCAGTTCACAAACATAATCCAATATCTATTTTTGGAATTCATAAATAATGCCAAACTGCTACATTACCTATCACTAGATGCTTATGATACTACTTCTAAATATCTCTTTTTCTTTTTAATTTATATTTTTTAATCATATAAATATTTATATGGTTCCAAAGTGAAAACCATGTTAAAAGATACATTCAAGATAAATTCTATTCCTATGCCCTCTACTCTGTTTCCTCTCTCTCCATGTGGTTACCATTTTTATTGGTTTTTGGTTTAACTCTCCATGTTTCTTTTTATAAATATAAATATATATGTATGTATTTTCATATTCCTGTTCCTTCTTTCAGTAAAGGTAGCATATTATACGTACCATTCTGAAGCTATATGAAGATTTTCCACTTTCTTTTTTATTGTTGTATAGTACTCTACTGTGTGCATGTATCACAGTTTCTCAACCAGTCCCATATTGATAACATTTGAGTTGTTCTCAGTCTTTTGTTACTACAAACAAATCCATAATAATTAATAATTGGCCTTTTGCATAGGTTATTTCATGGTTTTTCCAGTTTACTTTTGGAATAAATTATTAGAAGTAGATTAGTTGATAATCCCTTGTTTAATTGAAATGGTTCAAGCAATTTTCTGGTCACTGCAACCAACAAGTCATGACTAAGATAACTACCTATCCCGAAGGCCTATCTTAAATCACACTGCCTTGGGAAACCTTCTCATATTATCCTAGGCAGAAGGAATTCCTTTTTTCCCCCTAATACTCCCTCAAAAAGAAGCAAGAGAAAAGAAAACAACCCTTGTATTCTCTATTGTCGATATTGCTCACATGGCACTTTTCACATTGCTACTGTGTATGTACAGTTACATATGCATATCTCATCTCCTTAAATTGACAATAAGCTGCTGCAGATCAGGGACCACATTCCTTATGATATTTATCATCCCTGGTCCCTAACAAAGTACCTTGAGGTAGTGATGGATGACTGAATGAGTAAACACATCAAGTTAACTCAGCATATGACAGGGCCCCATATAAAAGAGTCCATTTAGATTTATGCCTCACATAACATACCAGAATAAATTCCAGGTGAACTAAAGATTAGAAGATAAAAAAAATTATAAGAAACCATAAGAAACAAAAAGTGATATTTTCCTTTTGTCTGGAGGGCAGTGAAAGGACTCTCTGAACCTTATACTGTTAAACTAGACTGACCCAATAATAAGCCTGGGACTTTCCAGCACATCATTTTGGATCTTCTCACATTGTTCCTGTCCTTATCCTGTGCTCATGGTACCACTCCTGGCTGATGCCACTGCTAGGCTGACCCTTCAAGTGATGATTGAATGTTCTTGCCCCCGTCAAATCCTCCAGAACCAAGTCTGTTGCTATAGTCATGTGGAAGATCTGGCAACTACATTATTGTGCTCAGGGAAAACATCAGCTGCTGTGTGGAGGTGGTGGCCTTTGTTAGCCTTTTAACTGAGTGTAGGAGGAGTTGTTTGTTTGTGTTCACATGCCCTGCCTGGACTCTAATAGGCCACTCCTATTTCTGGAATGAAACTTGTGCAATGTCATAAATGCATGAGAGGTGGAGAAGTAGGAAGGTATCTCTTTTATCCTGTCAATTGGAGAGGTAGAGAAATGCATCACCTCCCATGCAGCCTGCAATCCCAGCTTGAAAACAATACATGCTTCCTGGCTATCCTATAGTAGAAATACTCTCTCCCTGCCAGACTGGTCCCAATCAGCACCATGCTGCCAATACACAGCAAAATGTTGATGGTTTGCCCAAGAGCTGTCCAAAAATGGTGCCACACCATGAATTGGGTGTAATAGTCAAGGAATCAGAGGATGCTTAAACAGAACTGCTAATTGATAGTTGATCTGACTCAAAGTTGACTAAATACCTGGCTACACCTCAAGATCAACTGACCTGGGCCCCCAAAAGCAGGCAGCAAGTAAAGGTTAAACAATTTGGGAGAAGAGTGGTGGTAGGAAAGAGGAGACAAGTAATGCTGGAAGACAACATGACAACAGACTGAGCAGCTCTGTTTGAGTTGTGGGCCCCCACATCAAGTGTAGGTGTCCCATCTGAGGGAAACGATACTCACTGATAACAAGGCACCACCTGTGCCATGTTCTACCACTCACCGCTTGCCTGCCCTGCCCAACACCTTACCTCATTTCTTGAGACTAAAGTGCAGATGTGAGATGAGGGCTATCTGGTTTCGAGTAACTACAGGGTAATGGAATCTGTTTACAGAGTGACACAAAGGTAGACTCTTGTGTATCAGGGAGCTTTGCAGATCGGGCCCTAATCCAGCAGATCTGGTTATCAAATTGTCCCAAGGTTAGAAATTCACAACATTGACAGGCCACTGCATCCCTGGCTCTTTAAATGCAGTTGTCCTTCCCACGGACCTTGCTACAAAAGTCATGGCAAGGCAAGCTCCTGTTCCATTTAGTTTGGGTATTCACCAAGAATCACCCTCTCATCTACTGTCGAACCCACTGCTCCTTGCTCTTATTTGTCTCCCCGGCTCTATACTTCATTTTGTTTAAAATAGTTTTAAAGATTTATTCTGTGTCATTTTCCGATATGCACATTGTCCAGCATAATTGTTTAACATTAGTTTTAAAAGGCAAGTATGCATAGTTATAGTTGTAGGTTTACAGAAAAAGTATGCAGAAAGCACAGAGTTCCCACATACTCTCTCACCCCCTACCAAAGTTTCCCTATTACTAAACTTGGCATTAGTGTAGAACCTTTGTTACAATTGATGAAACAATATTATTGTAATTATACTATTAACTATAGTCCATAGTTTACATTAGGATTTACTGTTTGCGTTGTATTGTTTTACGTTTTTAAAAATGTTTTATCCTAGTAGCATATATATATATATATATAAAACCTAAAATTTCTCATTTTAAATACTTTCACATATATAATTCAGTGGTGTTAATTTCATTCACCTCATTTCTTGAGACTAAAGTGCTTCCATTACCAAAACTTTTCCATCAGAGCAAATAGAAACTCTGTACCCATTAAGCATTAACTCCCCATTTCTTACCCTCACCCCAGTCCCTGGTAAACTGTATTCTAGTTTCTGACTCTATGGAATTGTTTATTCTAATTATTTCATATCAATAAGATTGTACAATAGTTGCCCTTTTGTGTCTGGCTTATTTCCTCCAACATAATGTCTTCAAGGTTCATCCATGTTGTAGCGTGTATCAGAACTTCTTTGTTTTTTACAGCTGAATAATATTCCATTGTATGGATATACTACATTTGGTTTATCCATTCATCTGCTGATGACACTTGGGTTGCTTCCATCTTTTGGCAATTGTGAATAATGCTGCTATGAACATTGGTGTGCAAATATCTTTTCGCATCGCTTTCAATTCTTTTGGGTATATACCTAGAAGTGTAATTGTCAGGTCATGTGGTAATTCTATACTTAACTTCCTGAGGAACCACTAAACTGTTTTCCACACAGCTGCACCATTTTATATTCCCACCAACAAAGAACAAGTTTTCCTATTTCTCCACATCCTCTATACCACTTGCTATTTTCCGTTTTTTGAATAACCAGCCATTCTAGTGTGTGTGAAATGGTATCTTGAAGGTTTTTTTAAAATAAGGGAAGTTGTAGTTTACAGAAAAATCATGCATAAAATATATAATTCTTATATACCACTCTATTATTAACACCCTGCTTTAGCGTTTGTTACAATTCATGAAAAAACTTTTTGTAATTGTACTCTTATAGTGCATCATTTACAATAGGGCTCACTGTTTGTGTTTTTGAGGTTTTGATTTGCATTTCCCTAATGACTAAGGATGTTGAGTATCTTTTGACATGCTTCCTGGCCACTTACATATCTTCTTTAGAGAAATATCTATTCAAGTCTTTTGCCAATTTTATTTTATTTATATATTTTTAGGAGGTATGGGGGATTGAACCCAAGACCTCATATGTGGGAGGCAGGCACTCAATCACTGAGCTACAGTGGTTGTGCCCTGTCTTTTTACTTTTATTCTTAGGGTTTTAATATCTGCTTTCAGTCTTCCTTATTTTCAGGACCTGTATAAATTTCCTTCTTGGGAGTATAGATCTCAAACTCTCACCACTAAATTCTGTCTCTTAAATCTTCATGCTTTGTTGATTTTGGTAGTACTTCTGCCCAGGGTAAGAGACTTCCTCTACTAACTACTGCTCCATAAAACCACTCTAAGTTGGGCTACTCCTTCAGCCTTTCCAATGAGAAGCTCAGCTCTTGAAGTTTCATCTTAAACTGCTAGCTGGTGGATTTTCATGTCTCCCAGCCACCTCTCAAGTACCTAGGATACTGTCCAAATAATTGGCCCATTCAGCAGTCTTTAGTTCAAGAGTGAGAGGAATTGCCTCCCTCTCTGAGGAGCTGATTATTTCAGTGTGTTGGTTCCCAGAGCTGCTGAGACTTCAAAACTGGCAAATTTGCTCATAGAGCAAGAGGACTAAGTTGTTAGGTATCATAAAGGCAAGAACTTGCAAGTTCTCAACATTTTCCCCCAACTCCCACTTAGATGCAGCATCAGAACACGTTGTAAGAAAAAAAAAAAAATAAGGACTCATCTTGGTCATGCACCATTGGAGACTGAGTACAGATTCTGAAGTCAGATCACCTGGGTTCAAATCCAGCGCTCCTACTTACAGCTATGGGATCTTGAGAAATAATTAAACTCTTTGTAGCTCAGTTTTCCTATCTATAAAATGGAGATTACCTCAAAGGAATATTGTCGGTTCTAAATGAATTATTACATGGCATAAAAGTGGCCAATAATGGTTAGCTGCTATTAGTGGGTCAATTCAGGGATACCTGGATATTCACAGAATTAAGCTGCCAGTGCACATATAACTTTGTCTAAATGAGAAAAATATGTGAATAGAAAGTAGCTTTCCAGACATGCTTGGTAAATTGAATAGTTGATGACAGCCTTCATTCTGTGTAATCCTCTAGGAGTATTCCAAAGTTTCAGATATGGGTTTCTCTATAACTTCTTAGATAGAAGAATAATTGTATAAATATCTCAATTACAACTTAATTTATTTTAGCCTAACACAAATCTCTAATCATAGTCCACTATCTCTCTAGAATCTCTAGGTCAATACCCAGAAAAATATATTTTAAATCCTAAGGACAGATTGCTAGGAATTGTCTTATCAGACTTGGAGAAGGATGATTCCCAATAAGTTTTCTCCCATCTTTGAATGGTAGGTTCTCTAGAACATCAAGGAAATTCAGAAGTGGTTCATGCTCCAGTTTTGCAACTTCATTGTCCTACTAATATACTACTTAAAGAAGGGAGGAAATAATGTTACTGAACAATCCTATTTGACCACCTGCTACCAAAAAAAAAGGGTGAACTAGATGGAATTGTTTCATCTTGGGCTAAAATAGCAGCCTCCTAAGAGTTCAAGAAGCATGATCATGACATCCCCATCCCTACAAAAATATAACATATGCCTCCAACAGGGTGATGGGGGCCACCCTCTGGCCAGAGACTTCCCAAAAAGAAGGAAGTGATGCTTGCCATTATGGCCACTTTTGAGGCATCCTATAACTGTAGATCCGACCAATGCTGACTGGAAAATGTTTAGATCCAAATCTTGGCCCTGTTTCTTTCTCTCTCTTTCTCTTTCTTTCTTTTTTTTTTTTTTTTTTTTTTT